>JAPMOR010083331.1:1415-13088 GCA_026543865.1 Argiope aurantia
ACACACACACACACACACACACACACACACACACACACACACACACATATAAACTATAAAGTTGTTTTTGCAAAGTTAGTACGTGTAATAAAAATTAGTTCTTGTCTTCCAAGTAGTATTACAAGACTTCCTACTTGTAATAAAAATTAGTTTAAGATTCGTTTCTTAAACTAATTTTTATTGCAAGTACTAGGAAGTTTAAACGGGAGGAAAAAAATGCGAAAACATTATAATTTTTTATATTTTTTTCGTGAATTCTTTTCACATTTTGCAATTCTTAGTTTGGAAAAGCATTGTCCAGCTAATTCCTACTATTATTTTTCAAAGGAGTAAAATTGTATAATGTTTATTCAAAAAGAAAATAATAATATACATTATAAATTTATTTAAAAGTAATGAAACTATAATATTTTTCTTTTAAAATACAAAAGGAAAATACATGATGATTTAAAAAAAAAGGAAAATAATTGGTTATTAAAATAACTGGAAATTGTCTTTCAAGTTTGATATTTAATCTTACGTCCTTCTATATATTCTTAATACTTTTATTCTTGTTGTTTTAATATTACGCCCATTTAAAAATAATAAAGAAGATTTGGATAATTTATTTCGATCGAAGTTTTTCAATGAATATATTAATCATCAAATAATAAAGTTTTAATCATAATAATAAATTTAGTTTAAAATATCTGAGATCAATCTCCATCTGTAACTAAATGTCAAGCGGAAATTAAACCATTCAAAATATGTTGAATTGTATACATTTATACCAATTGTTTCTTCTTCTTCTATTATTTATTAAAAAATGAATAAACGTAGTTAAAGATTAAGAAATCTAAAATTCTTTTAAATTCTAAACTAACTTTCTTTCTCCGTTAATTATTAAACATTTTTTACGTTTTTTTTTTATTTCACAAATTATTATTCACAGAACAATTATTTTTAGTAATACATTTATTTTCTTTGAATTTCAAAAACAATCTGTCTAAAATCGAGAACTTCTACCGAAAAGTCTTGTTTTAATGTTTATCAAAATATTTTAAAGAATTCAAAACAGATTTTTAATCTTTTTTTGGTCTGGTTAATTAAAAATATTTTTAACTTTATCATTTATATTTTTCCAGCAATCATATCACATGTTTGAAATATTAAAAAACGTTCTTTCGTATCGTATGGTAGTAATATTTCTTTTGTAAACACTTCGTGTAGAAAATCTTTCTTTCGTAATATATAGCACGTATAAAATGTTAGAAAAAATTATTTCTTACTCATACGGAAGATTGTTATCAAACTTTTAAAACAAAACAAAACTACCTGTCATGCATAAAAACATTCTGTAAATCAATTACATCTATTTAAAATTGTTTTCTAAAAGTCTGTCATTCTGCCATTTTATAATATTTAAAATGTCAAATAATCTGGTGCTACATAAAAATTATGTAAATGAATATTTTCTGCTTAGAATTTACTTGAAATAATTGGACATAAAAAATTTCTTTGTCGAAATTTAGATTATTTTGCAATCATTAAAATGCGTACTTCAAAGTTTAGTATGTCTAATGGTTAGAATTGAAAGACACTTTGGAATATTAAAGAATCAAATCCAATGACGAAATAAATTGAGGCAACTGTTCTGTCAAGCAGAAAATAATTCGGTAAGAAAATTCATTTAGAATGTTTGCACAGACAATGTTATTTTTATTTTAGTACATCCAGTCTGAAGACACTACATTTTTGTGATTCAGGATACACGTTTATTGTGACCTCATAAACCTGTGATTCTCAAAGCATCTGGAAACATTTTAATCTAAATTAATTTTAAATGTATTTGTTTCTATTAATCTTTGAAAAAAATTCTGACATCAAATTATTTTTTTAATTTAAAAATTATTAATGCTTCGGCTTCGCTTAATTACTTTGAAGCACAATAAATAAGCATTTTACGCGCTTTAAAATAAGTATTATTCAAATTTATTGTTTCACATATATTAAATGAATCCAAGTATGGAAACTGTAAACGAGATCGTAAGATACTTTAATAAATGCAGCTTTAAACGTAATGAAGTTTATACATTAGTATAATATCTGTAACCTGTAAAATTTGTGTGGAAAGAAAAGCATGATTTAAAAACAATCCCAACGTATTACAGGGGAAGCAAAGACAATATCATCTAAACACAATACAGAGCAAACGTTGGTTTTGGAGCTTCCGAATCTGATATATAGTTTTTTCTTAAAAAATAATACACATTTTTCATGCTATTTTTAATGAGAAATTATTAAAAAAATTACAAGTGTGACTAAATAATTTCAAAGCATATAATTTCACAAAAAACCTTATTACAGCGATTTAAAGTTGAAAAAATAATTTATCAATACTATCAATTATATTTTCATATAGTTTTTGCCTCAGTTTAATAAATTTTCAAGATATTTTAAAGCATATTTTAAAATAATAAATTTTATTGTTTTCACATTCATGAACATACGCATTACGATGATATTAAATACATTTTGCAACATTATTATACTCGTATGTTATATATGTTATATAGTTAAGAGCAACAAATTAAAATTAATGTATGTATGTATATAGATAAAAGTAGATAAATCAAGCCTAAAACATTTTTTACTACTAAACCATTTCGGAGTAGAATATTGAATTGGCGTTTTTGTAAAATAGAGAAAGGTTAATAAAAAATAATTGTCGTTAATCAAATATCTTGGGTAGACATTATTTAATGAATATACAATTAAAAATGCTGCACAAACTTGTATAACATATCATATTTTGAAATTTTATTTCGATATATTAATTTAAGATCTCTGATTACTTTCGGATGAAGTTTTTGAAAACTACTACAAAATAGTTATAATTTTGTAACTTTTCCATAGTATACACTGAAGCAATATATATATGAATTAAAAATATATAGCTAAAAAAAACATGATTTTAGAATTCGTAAGAAAAATATGGATTTTATTTCAGCTAAAACATGGACTACAGCAACACCTTTACAATTCTACAATATCTCAGACAAGATGTTCGAACTTCCTTTACATCTTTTATGGTTGTAATTACTAAGTGCTTTCTATTTTGCATATGTCTATCTTTTTCTATAGGTAAAAGCGGAATTTTTTAAGGCTAATAGCTCATCATTGATCACAATTTTCAAATATATTGCTGCATTTTTATTTATTAATCATTCAGATAGTAGACAAACGTAAAGCGTTTATGAATAATTTGAATAAGGATATGATTTATTGTTATGTGTGTCATTATGTGTTTATTACTAAATTTTTCAGAGTATGATAGACAGACAAATACAAATTTCAACAACGAATTTCTCGGTATGATTTGATTGTATGATTTGATACCTCGGCTTTTCTAGAAGCTAAAATGTTGGCCAGTTTCTTATGATAGTTCTCCAGGAAAGATAAAAACTCTACTTTTCCCCACATATTGAACGCTAGCACAGATCTTTGCAATTCTGAAAGCAAACTAATTTCGTTTTAAAAAGATTATATTACATGACATTCTAAATGAATTGAGGTAGAAATGGCTAATCTTTTACTTCCATCTTAAATAAGCACCATTTTTTAATTTCCATAAGTAAATGAAACAGTTTAGTAAAACACGTATAATACAAAAGATTATGAATTATAGCTACTATGCATTTCAATATCTCGAGACTATCACTTTTCGACGATTCTATCTCTCTAAGGGGTGAGAGTCAGAAGGATGAGCATATTTCTAGAATTTTTAGTCATTCATTGACCCTGATTTCTGTTCCATTAAATGATGCTTTTTTCATTCAGTTTTTTTTTTTCTCCCGTGTATATAAGTTTCATGTCGTTTTCACGTGTATATAAGTTTTATTTTATTTTAATTCAAACTCAGTATTAATTGATTTACTGTTAATTCAAGTATCAAAAAAAACTTCCATGATTGGCAATATTTTGCATAATATCATTAAATGTAACCAAAACTGTATCCCATAATTAATCTTAAATTCTTATCAAAAAGCCCAATAACAAATTAAGAAGAGAAGTATTTTAACATATTTTTTAAAATTATTTTGTAAAGAAAGAAAATTATCAAATTTTTATATCATAAATCTTTTATTTATTCATAACTAGACGCCTTTGGCGACCAGCCGGTTCGCCAGGATTACCGCTCGCTACAATTTTCAATTAAATATTTTAAATAACTGGTCTCTTAATAGATTCTTAAACAAAAAATTTTTAATCTTCAAATTTTGATAGTCATAGCAAACTTATACTGTTGTTTAGATAGTTTCGTTCAATTTACTATATATATTTTGCAAATTTGTTGTCATTTCTGGTAAAATTTCAACTTTTATTTAAAGTGGAAATAATGAAACTGCAATTAATATAAAGATATTTTTTAATAAAACCAAGCGTTTTATTTTATTTATCATCTTTATTGTTATTTATTTATTATTATTATTATTGAATATGAGTATTGCAAACAGAATAGCTCGGTATTTAAGTCATATGTGAACTACAAAATATTTTTCATAATTTATGTAATATCTCAAAGAGTAATTCAACAAAAATTTCTCAGATTCAGCATAAAATTCAGTCTTTAGTTTTGCTTTCAAAAGGATTTTAATGAAATCAATAATAATATTTTGTTCCGGCCTATCAATATATTTCAAAAATTATGAAGTCTAAATTTAATGCAGTAAGGTATCATATTCTGAGAAATATTCTGGACCCACCAAATTTTAAATAATTGAATGAATGTTTCTATTTTCCACGATCAACTAAGACTTATTTATAAAGTTTTGAATGTTAAAAATTTAGAAAAACTCAACACTTTCCTAATCTTAGGCCAATTAATCTTGAGAAACCTGCGCGCTGATTTACGCATTTTCTATGAAATGATCGATGGAAAATCTAAAATTATCCTTTTTTATTGAATAGTGATATTCAAATTTTAATAAATCAGTCAGTTTAAGTGATTTATTTAGTTGATTGGAAATTAACTCTTTTTATTTAAAATATTAGTGTTTCAAGAACATTTTGTTAATCGGGATTTCCACAGCAGAAGCTTTATTTAAAATCAAAAATTCATTATTTATTAGAGCATTTATTGAATCAAGTTATATAAAATATAATTTTTTTCCATTTAGACCATTTTAGCAGATCTGTGTCTTACTATAGGTTTACAAATTAGCTGTGTGGCCCTGATTTGAATCGATATCCTGTTCATATTAATCAAAACCTACCTTAAAATAAAACTGATTTATTGGATTAATAATATAGAGTGTAAAAGATCATAAAATTTTTCTTGAATTTATTTTTTAGAAAAAATAATATTTCATATTTGTTTCATTTCCTTCAGACACGTGCCGAAAATTATATTTTTGTGGATTTTATTTCCAAAGAGATTTAATTTATTTTTAATTGGAGTTTTAATCAATGTGATGACAACACTTTGAAAAAAAAACTAATTTTTTCCCATGAATGAGAAATGTGCTCGTGCAGCTTAAATTTTATTTTAATTTTGTACGAAAAAAATATGTTGAAAAATATTGTTAAATATCTATTTAAAAATTAACTAAAAATAGAAATTTAATATTAAGGTTAAAACATTGGTATCATTTAAAAGATAAATTTTTGATCTTTAACTTCATGTAAAAATCTTTTTTGTGCGGTAATATTTTCGGAAGTTATAGCAGAAACACACCAAAATTTCGCTTAATATTTAAATAAATAAAATTCTAATTAAAAGTTCTAAAAAATAACCCACAGATGCACATTCCCGGCCTCCATGGTATACACGTGCCAAATTTGGTAGCTGTAGGTTGAATAGTCTGGCCTGTAGAGCGCCAACAAACACACACACACATTGAGCTTTATTATAAGTATAGATAATTTAATGTGTAGGCCGTTGACAGTAAATCAATATTGCTCCGGAGTAATTTATTGTGAATTACTGTCTTTTTCAGAAAATATTTCGAGTTATCCGGAGTTTTTACTCCTTCTCTTTAAGTTTCTGTATAATCCGAGAAGAATGAAAAAACACAAATGTTTCATTTTTACAGAATACTCAAGCCTGCTCAGACCTTCAATATCTATAACTGCTTTTGTAAATTGCTCTTTCAGAAATCAAAAACGCGAAGAAAGAAACATCTATTTTCAAATCACATTTAAAGTCAGTAAAAGGAGGGGAAAAAAAACCCTTGTTTCTAGACTTAATAGGTAGCTACATTTAAGTCAACCAACCGTGCAGTAAGCTATTTGTAAAAAGTGAAGGTTAAAGGATAAAGGAGGTGGAAAAACTGTCACGCTTCACAGAAAGCAGGACGATTTCTTTTCAACAAATTTCACTTTCAATATCACTAACTTAGAGATTGGAGGAAAAAAAATTACTTTTGCTTTAGCAGAATATAAGCTGAAAGAAAAGGTGTATTGGAAATTATTATAGTATTTTAAGATTAATTTGCACAGACTATTTTTTCGTGTAATTATTCATATAATATTAGACTGGATGGGTCTGATAGAATCTTTATGCATAAGTCTTAACTTGGGATGATTGAATTATAAGATTATATGTTACTTTTCTGAAGTCCAATAATATTTACTTTTAAATTTTGTTGCATTTTTTTGGGATTTTTTAAAAAAAGATTTTATTAGATTTTTCTTGAATTTTATGACGAATAAATCAGTTTTAAAATGCCTGAGAAAAAAATTTATTTTATCTTGCATACTTAAGGCAAAACTTATATTTAATTTATCTTGACTTACATACTTAATATACAATCTATTCTTAATTTATTTTACCTTCCATACTTGACACACAATCTATACTTGATTTTGCTTTACATACTTAACACACAATATATACTCAATTTTCAAGCAAACTTCACTTCAGGCCATGAAAAAACTTTCAGAAAAGCAGTTTGTAATATATATATTGAATACAGAAAGTACACTGGTGTGCAAAACTTAAGCAACAGGTACGGTTTTTGTCATAACTTCACGAGAAATCATTCGAGAGACATGAAATTCAGAAATGAGATACAGCATTTTGTTCTGAAAGAATGACGACAGCATAGTTGCGCAGAAATGAATGCAATGCATACAGTATGGAATCAAACAAAAAAAGGCTTTATTGAACTCATAGTATCGTTACACATGTTTGTCTGTCCAAGAGGAAGAGCAGCAAGCAGATGTTCCTTAGTATGGGATATGCCCTCCCCTTACTGCAATGCTTGCTTCGCACCGTCTCCAAATACTCAGCACCAGATTGTCCAACAGTTCTTGAGGTAAGAGTGCCCATTCCTCAATCAGCATCTGTTTAAGTTGTCGGGTGTTCCCAGGAGGATGTAATCGTGCCGCAAGGCGTCTCCCCAAAACATCCCACACATGTTCTATCGGATTTAAACCAGGGGAGCACGCCGGCCAATCCATTCGAGTGATATCTTCACTTTCCAGGAGCTCCTCAACAGCATGAGTCCTGTGTGGCCGTGCATTGTCATCCATAAAAACGAAGACTGATCCAAGGGCACCTCAGAACAGACGCACATGGGGAAGGATCACCTCCTGACAATAGCGATCTCCAGTTACAGAACCTCTGTCGAAAACGTGGAGCTCAGTCCGCCCATTCATCATAATGCCTCCCCAGAAGACAACTCCAGGACCACCGAAACGGTCTCTTTCCGTGATGTTACAAGCGATTCCCAACGCCAGTTGATTTGGAGAGAGGTCGGGACACGGTTTCATCCCAGTAACATTACGGAAAGAGACCGTTATAGTAATAGTTACAATATAAATGTTTTCGTTATTGAAAATTATAGACTTAAGTTGCGCAATAAGTACTTAAATCTGAATAATTATATATAATTTATTATTTCGTTGAAATTTAGTTTGAAATTATTTATAGGAAGGACAATTATAAAATCAAAATTTACCTTCATCTTATGGTAAAAAAGTCATTCAAACAGTGCATATAATATTGAATGTTTATAAATATTTTAAATTAATCCTTTTTCCTAATTTTAATCCTAATTCCTAATCCTAAATTAAGGAATGTTCTTTCACTAATTTAGAAAAGAAGCCTTACATTTACTTAAGAGTAATAGTTAACCCTACAGCGCATCGCGTAGTCTTTTGGCTACAAGTTTTTATTTTCATTAATAAGACTCGCATGATTATTCCAATTGACAACAATGAGAGTTGTTTAAAAATTCTTTTTTAAATGCTTTTTGATAAAAATTTGTAGAAATGATCGATATATCGCAACAGCAATACCGGAATTAGATTTAAACTGTAAACTTTGGAAAACACCAAGATGGCTGTTGCCAAATTAGTTCTACCATTAAAAATATTATCAATTATTTTATTGTATGGCAAAAAGTGACTAAAAAAGTGACTAAATTTTAAAAAGTGACTTTTATTGTAGAATTATTATAACGTGATTTGTGTCAATGGGATATTGTTTGATCCATAATGTACTATTCGGCACATTTTAATTTTTAAAAAAATGACGAAAAAAATAATTTATAATTTTTTAATAATTCTCCGAAATTATATGCAGTTATTCAAAGCGCGCATATTTTTTTTGTAATAAATAAATAATAAAACCATGCATTCTGGAGTTGATTAATTTTTCTTGGAATTTCCACTTGATTTAACATTTGATCAATAGTTTCCCACAAATCTTCATTGAACATTCAGATAACCGAGGGAGAAATTTCACAAAGTTAAAGGTGATATATAATTATCATGAATTTATAACACACTTAATGCCGTGTATTATCCGAATCCTGAAACACTGCATTTGTTGGTAGTAGATTCCAACTTTTTATGCTTGGTACCTTCATTGTAAATTTTCTTTTAACTATTCTCAAATTATTGAATTTATTTTGAATTAAAAACTATTTTTTCCGGTTTTCTAGACATTCACTTAGGTAAGTATTTTTGTAATAAAAAAATGAGCTACTAAAGGAATTTCGTCTCACGATATGGATGTGCATAATCTTGTTAGATATCTGTATTTCAAACTTTACTCATGTATAATGCTTTTACTATTGTTTTTTCAAAGTTTGCAGCAATCATAAAATAATTTACTTTCTTTGACAAATAAATATTTCCCTCTTTTTAACTAATAAATTATGATTTATCATCTATCATAAGATTAAAAAGATTAAATAGAAGCTAGTCAATCAAAACAAATAATGTCTTGCATCGTTTTACAGGCAATAAATTTTTATTATGTTGTAAGAGATTATAAAATTTCAATAAATGACTGTTAAATATGCTTTACAACTAAAAGTGAAATTTCATTGAATAATATTTTAAAAAGACACTTTATGATGAATTAATTTTCTGAAAAATATTTCTTTGCTTTATTTTTTATATATAAAATCTTATTTTATCACATTTATACAAACTAAAGGCTATGCCATCAATCAGTAATTAGTAACAATGATTGGTAGCTATTGAGACTAACTGGAATCACAAAACCGATATTTGAAACATTTAAGAAAGGTAGCATGAATAATTTTAAATTGCTATTAATACTAATAGAATTCATTTTTTAGCCAACACATATGGAATGGCGCCAGTTATCAAGAAAAAACTGGTTAATCCAGTAGCAAAAGACTAACAAAAATATTTTTCTCATTTTATAAATATTTTTTATGAGTTTATAAATCGTAAATTTTTCATATAGTATATTTTTTTCTTATTCAAAAATTCATTGTTATTTTTCTGATGTATTCATGTTTGGAAAGAAATGATATATTTGTTTATGTATTTCGAAGAATTTTAGATAATAATACGAAATAATAATCTCTTTTATAAAACATTGTAAGAAAATATTTCTACAATCGCTGCATATAGACTTTTTGCTGAAATTTTTAAAGCTTGGATCCTTACACTTTAAAGATTGTCAACCTTGTCAAAATAAAATAAAGTAATTCATTAGATCATTTTTTCTAATAATTTGAAATGATCTGAAACAAATCTAGTGAGAAAATGACGAAAATACATATGATAAAATACAATAATGATGAAAAATACTGATCGAATCAAAAGTTACTTAAAATTACTTGAACAACAGATGAATCATAAAGATGTATTATTATCACATAAGAATATAAGGTTTCAAATGTCGCCTATTAAGCTGTAATTAATGCATTGAACTCTACATTAGCAATAGGTGCTAATCAGTTCATATTTGACTCCTCTGCTTATAAAAGGGAATATATCTGAAATATTAGGGAATTAAAAAAATAGTCTTCTAAAGAATTTTCATTAAATAGAAGCTATTATCTTATTGCATTTCAATTTAGTTTAAAATAACCAAAATAAAGACACAATACAGAGACTTTAATAAATTATGAACTAAATTCTTTGTAAAATAATAACTGTTTTTATTGCTTTTTTGGGGAGAAATTGCGATGAACTTTCTTGAATTAGCTATGAAAGTTTCAAATTTGACTTCGATTCTACGAATCCCCGTTCAATTTGAACCAAATTACTCTGTCTTCCTAGTAGCATCAAAATCTCATTCATGCAGATCTACATAATCTGAAGAAAGTCATGGATGTTTTTTGACAGCATCCTTATTCAGGATTTCCCAATTATTGAAACAAAAGGGAATGAGTCAAATGATATTCATTAAAGGTAATAGAAAATACAAAACACATTTTTTCCCCTTGTGATGTATCGCATAAGAGCTCACGTTCCTGGATTGAACTTCAGTACTTACCTTTTTTTTTAGATATTTATTATTCGTTGATTAAGAGTTGTTTAATAAACGGATTTGTAATGTATAAGTATCAGGAAATAATGCAATAAAGTGAGTTTTTACCATATATCTACTTTATATATGGCATTAAGCCATATGTAAAGCGTACTCTGTCTATATACATTAAAACATATACAAATATTTTATTTTAAATGGTGTTAAGACGATGCTTGTAAATTGCAATTAAGTAAAAGTCCTTTATAATCAAAATTTATGCTTCCTATTTAGAAATATATTCCATTAAGTAGTATCTTTTTTTAAAAAAAATTATAAGTTTGATCTCTTATTTTTTCACAAATATTTTTTTAATGATTATTCGAAATTTTAGTTCATTTAAAAAGCTACAGTTCCATTTAAAGATAAATCGTGCACCTTAAAATTTTTTTATATTAATATATTTTCAGGTAAATTTTTTATTTATTTCTAGTGCTGGGAAACTGATTTTCTGATTAACTTCATTTTATTATTCTTAACAAAATAAATTCACTCATCAAAAATGCTATCTTCTTGTTAACTATGAAAAGCTTAATGTCATCCCATGCGCATTTAAAGTTTATTTGCCGAGTGAAGTCAGCCCTTGAATTTGTGGATCAATTCCTTTAAATTTGAAATGAATGTTCTTATTAATTTTTTTAAACTTATGCATGGATTTATTTTGAATAAAACTGATGTAATAATGATTAATGTTAAATTAAAATAAATTTTGAGTATGTGTGTGTGGGACGCAACAGCCCAAGCGAAACAAAATTATTACCTTTTATTATTGTTTTTTTTTTCAACAAATATTCTAGTGTTTCTCGGAACGGCTCTAACATGTCTTTCTAATTTTGAAAACCTTACCAGTATTTTAAGAAATATAATTAATTGTGAGTAGTACAATTATGTTA
>JAPMOR010083331.1:13488-28417 GCA_026543865.1 Argiope aurantia
AGATATATAAGGGGGTCACATTTTACCAATTGGAAGATCTTACGTTGTGTATTTGTCTCTTTGGGAACACTTCAGATATGGGGATGAGAAGTTGCTTGTAAGATGGTTGACTTAAGCTATCCTGGTGTGGGTACAGAAATGTTGTGAGATCAGATACCTTCTGTCGATGACAGACGTAACTCCTACAGGAGGGGTTTTATTGTGGTCGATGTGGTCGGTGAAAAACCTTAGGACTCAATTATAGCTTCATCAGATGCTTTCGTGGCTATCCGTCAAATCCGTTTGCCTTTGTCAGGTAGGAGTGCCTGTTTATGATTATCCTATGTATTTCCATATATTCTGTTCAGTTTTGATATAAATTTTTCATAAAGGATGGAAACCTTCAAAATAACATAAAAGTGTATCAGATTTTAATGTTTATTACAGAAAACTCTATTTTTTATAATCACATCTGTATATATTTTCGAAAAATAGCTAATTTTATGCTCCTGATGTAAACTAGATGTAACAAATAATTATCTGAGCAGCTGAAGGATCTCAGAGAATTTTTCATGTTCCTTATGAAGCGATGAGTAATAAGCTACATCTCTTTTTGTCAGAAAGCCAAAATTAGGAAAAATTATTTAGAGTTAACATTTTTTATTGTTTGGAGTAGAACTTCATCTATATGATAAAAGGATTCTTAATATAGTGCCTAACGAAGGCTATTAGAACTTCTTTCCTTATTGACTTCATCTTTTCCTTATTGACTTAGCTTTTGTGTGGTTAGTTTTTTGTACGCGTGAGTACTATATACATAACACGTTTCGAAGTTTGTAGAATTATATTCAAATAACAATGCTAAAATTTGATCTTGTATTGTACGAACATTGCAACGTTTTATCAACCACAACAGTAAATATATGTCACCAACTTCACTTTTATCTCAGATGTTTGATGGTGATTATATTTCAAACCCATGATCGCCGAAACTCTTTAGGCGATTGTATGTTACCTATGTTACGTTAAATATTATTGTTATACAGAATTGAGTCTACTATTTCATTCCAAGGACATTCTCTCTACAACATGTGGGTAATTTTTTTTTCAAATTTTAATGAATTTTTATTTAATTATAAGTAATCGAAATTTTAACTTATATTATTATTCTTCATTATTCAGGAATTATTCATTTTCTCTCTAAGAATCATGGTATGCATAATATTCATTTAAAGATCAAGTTTAGATTTCAAATAATTATCTTTTGTGTGGTTAGTTTTATTTTTTAATTTTTTTTGGTGTGTGTGAGTAATTTTTTCCTATAATTTTAATTAAGTTTTAAAAATTTGTTTTAAACATAATTTTCTAACAATGCTTTTTCTTCGTGTAATCATTTGAAAAATGAAACATTATGAATAATAATTATTAATATATAATAATAACTTTTGAAATTAAGCAAAAATAAATATTTATTTTAACACTAACTAATGTTTTAACACATTTCGAAATATTGAATGATTTCAACATGATAATGCCCATAGAATGGAAAACTGTTAATAAATTGTGAGAAGCTCAGTAAACATATTTATGCATTAAATACATTGGTTGGATCAGTATAATAACTACATTCTGCGATTTTTCTTGAAACTTGAATCTCTCTTTCTCGTTTTTTTTTTCTCCATATGACAATTTCTGCGCTATCAAAAATATTCCCGTATATCCCGTATCTACGGATATATCCCGTAATCTTCGGATTTTTATTTTTCCTGCATAAACGTTTGGTATTTCCCTTATATATCTTAATCACCTAGTCAATATTTTTGTTTTATATTGAAATCTCAGCGTTAAAAACTGGACTTTTTTCTCTACATTTCGTTTAAACTTCCATTTCATAGATACGAATATAATTTAAATGTTCCTAAACATGGGAACATCATTTTCTCTTAAAATACATATTAGTATAGAATTAAAATGTAATTTTTTTGTCATTTTAGTACAACAGATATGAAATGTATTGTCAATTAGCTTCAAATATGTATTGAATATTTTGGTGCATTTTGTAATTAATTTTATTTGTAGTTAATTTAGTTAAGCACTGTCTTTCCAATTTATTTATATAAAGTGACTAACCCATTATTTGCTTTTCAAGGATATGTTTAGTTTTTAAATATTAGATTTTTCAAGGATGCCAGAAATTGCATATAAAATTAATTTAATTGCTTATAACAAAATGTTTAAAAAGAAATTATTAATAATATAATCATTAGTTAAATTAATGATTATTTCGTTTTAAATTTACTTTTTTATATACTCACTTCTACACAAAAATGCAAGTTTAGCTATAAAAACTCTTAAAATATTAGAAAATAAAAGAAGTATCCTCTTAAAATTTGTAGTTAAAAATTGGAAGGTTTAAGTTATATTCCATATATGTTTGAAATATGAGCAATTGTCGAAAAATGAGTAGACCTTAATAAAAGATTTTCCACTTCCCTTTTTTAAAAATTTAAAACACATTTTGAAGTATTCTACAATCTTCAATTTAAAAATTAAAATGCCATAATATGATATGATAATGGAGATCGTAAATTTCATCATCTCCATTATCATATATTATTATGATAATGATGTTATTCTATCATTCCCATGATGGAGATGATAATTTTTGTCATCTCCACAGGAAAAAAAATATGAATATTATAAATAAGCATGAAATTTATTTTGCCGATTTTAGTAAAATTTATATGTTGTAGTTTGTTCAGTTTTCCGTCAACTGAATCCCAATATTTTATTTCCGTAATTATTTTTATTTAAAAATGTCAATATTTTAGTGATTCTAGAAATATATATAAGAAAAAACAAAGACATAAAAATATATAAGAAAAATATGCAAGAAAAATTTCATTTGATTAAATGTAATGCTCAAAATAATTGCATAACAAGAATTTAATTTAAATAATAATTTTACATAAATATTGTTTTATTAAGTACTTACTTCCATTCATAGATGAAAGCTTGATTTTAAAAACGCATACAATATTAGAAAATAAAAAAAATGCTTCATCATAAAATATGTAGCTTAAAAGAGGCGGTAGAGGGTTTCTTTCATAGATATTTGAAATAGAATTTAAAAATAACATTCGCAACAATGATTAAGCCAAATTAAATATTTCCTATTCCACCTTTTTTGTATATTTAAAGCACATTTCGAAATATATGATCCAGTATTATTTTCACACAATGAAATATTTAAACATTCTTTTTTTAAAAATTCCACCAATTTGTGTATAGTTCAAAGGTATGCAGAAACTTACGATGGACAAAAAATTAAACAATGTCACCTATCGATTTGTTGTTTTATTTTCTCTGAATAATATTTACAAAAAAGTGAGTGTATTATTATTATTCATGGACTGACACACAATGGCATTTTTTTTATCTACATCACAAAGTAACATTATTGGAATTGGAGGGCATTTAAAAAAAGATTGTTTAAAAATGTTACTGATATATAATTTTTTTAAAAGAAGTTTGTTTCTGAAGAATATACAAATGTTTTGTAAACCAGTTTTGAAACAGCAATAATTCGAATCGAAGCAGTGAAAAATAAAATTTTATAACAAATTAACCTTTATTCTTAAACGATGCGTAAACATGTTCACGTTTTTTTCTTAACGAACAAAATATAGAAACTATTCTGACCTCAATATCTCCTATCTTTGATTGATACCTTTGATTTCCTCTTTCAGCACCTTGCCTTGAGTTTCATATTTCGATCAAGTATATAAGGTTGTCAGATTTTTGTTCAGCATCAAACATAGCAAGACCTACCTCAGTAGAACCAGCATTTGGGGTTTGCTTTCTGCCTGGGATTAAACTTTTCATACAAGATGTTTTCAAAGGTAATTATAATGTATTTTTAAAATAACTATGAGTAGTTTTTATGATTTTAAACAAAGATTACTGCTGTAAATCTTTTAAATCATATTTCCGTACAAGTAAATGAAGTGAGAATATTAAGTTTTCTAATTCATTATTACAAAATATCCGTAATAGATTATTCTATAACTTCATTTTTGGTATTTCAGTCCATTGTGGAAAATTTAAAACTTAATTTTTAATAAACATATCGTAAAAAACTAAGTTTAACCAAAGGTTAATCTTGTAAAACTTTTAAATCATGTTTCCGTAAAAGTAAATAAAGGGAAAATATTAAGTTTTTTCATTCATTCTTCGAAAATACCCATAATAAATTATTCTTTATCTTTATTTTCGACATTTTATAGAGAATTTAAAACTTAATTGTAAATAATATATAGCAAAAGAATAAGTAAGAAATTTTAATGATAAAAAAATGCATTTCAATCAAAAATTTTCTTTTAAAAGGCTAAATTATTTCTAGATGCAAAAATATCACTGATAATATATTAATTGAAAGTAAATAAATTGAATCCACTCTAATATTTTCAACCAATGTAATTATAAATATTTATTATCTAATAACTTTATAATTTAAATTTTACGAACCAAAATCAGAGAAAGGTATTTACCCCATTAAATAAGAATTCTTCTGAATAGATTTTAAAAATAAACTCTTTTGAATGACAGAAAAAATGCCTAAAGACCTAAGAATAATGCCAGCACACAATTTTTTTGTTTCTTCTAAACATTGTTTTGGAGAATATAGTAAAATTCAACCCATGGAAAACGGCAAAAATATAATAATAATAGATTTGATGTCTCATATTGGTTAATCACCTGTTGGATATACGAAGGAATAATTGTATTATAATTATACTTAATGATTACTTTGCCGTCGTAAATTTAGTATTCAAATTTTCTTCTATAATAATAAAAAAAATTAAGAATTTTATGATTTAGTATTTCTTTAAAAGCTTTGAAATTTCCACCATAGAAAGAAGAAAGAAGTTCCTGATAAAAAAAATTCTTTTATTATTATTTTTTTTTATTCATAGATTTTTGAACGTAAGAAAAAATGGTCAAATTTGTTGAAATAATGTCATAAATACATTAATATTTCCCTCTAAAAATGTATCTGCTATACATGTTCTTTACAATTATTTTAATACTTTTTAAAATTTAAATTAGAAAAAAAATGCGTTAGCCAGATAAAATAAATATGATCAAAATTATTGCTTTCAGCTGATTGTTAATTTTTTTCTAGTTATATAAATGCGTCAAAAACCTTTTTAAAATTTACAACTTCATCAATGAGATTTTTAACAGTAAAGTAATAAAAAATAGCACGGTGGATTTTAATCACTTATCTTTATAATTTATTCATTGTATTTTTCAGATTGTAATTCTTTCAGCCTTATGTGTGGCTTTGTCATTGGCTTATCATCACAATCTTCATGGAGTAAGTAATAGTTTATACATTTTTATTTAATATATATATTTTTAAATATTTTTATAAATTGAAAAAAGTTTTAGAAATTTATCGCTGAAGCTTACATTAGAAACACAAACATAAACATTGAATGCATATTCCATAATATGGATTTTAAACTGCTGCTGTTAATATCTAGTTTTCAACTTTTTGTCCTTAATTTAAATTTACTGCTTAAAAAGTGATTATCGAAACAGAAAAATTATCTCATTAAATTATTGTAATGTACATAACATTTTTTATACTATAATGTTTATGAAAGAAAGAACAAATTTTGGTTTACTTGTATTTGAAATAAAAACTAATTAACAAAGCAAATATAAATCAATAAAAATTAAGAATTAAATCTTTATTATTTGACTGCTGTATTTTAAAATTTATTTTTCAGAAGACTTTAAAAAATGCATAGTTTCTAATTTATTCAGTAATTTATGAATGTTATTTTCTAATAATTATTAAATAAAATGCAATATATTAACTGCAAATCTGATTACTATTATATTTACAGCATCATTATGACCACCATCCACACCCATACAAATTCGGTTATCAAATCTCAGATCATCACGGGCATCAGCACAGGCAAGAACATGGGGATGGCCATGGACATGTGCATGGTAGTTACGGCTTCACTGATCATCATGGCATCCATAGACAAGTTCACTATGTAGCTGACCATCATGGATTCAGAGCAAAGGTGGAAACCAACGAACCCGGTACAGCCAACCAGGATCCTGCTCATGTTCATTTGCATTCAAGCGCACATCATCATCATCATGGCTATGGCCACCATCATGGACACGACCATCATCATCATGGACACGACCATCATCATCATGCCCATGATCACCATCATCATGGACATGGTCATCACTATTAAAAGATATCATCAAATTTTACTAACTGTATTTCATTCGATCGAATCGAGGTTATATTTTGTGATATTTTAACAGGACTTTGGATGTCTTATATTTCTGAAACGGAGTTTTGGATTTCTCTTTTATAACTAGCTTTATTTTGCCTGTTGCATTTTTTTTTATTTTCGATAATTCCTTTGTATATTTACTCTTAGAAATAATGCTACGTTTTCCCATTCAATTGAATTAAATTATCTCGTATTTTTTTTTCTTAGGAAAAAATTGAATATTCATGGTTTAATATAAAATAATTTCTTTTGATTTTCTAAATCGTGTCATCATGATATCTAATAACTTCTTAATGTCTCTTTTTATCTCATTTTTTGATTGATTATCTCAGGTTGAATACTTCTTTCCATTTATGTAAGTTTATGACAGGGAACACTTTTTTTTTGTACTGCTTATTTTGCTTGAAATAAATATTATATTTTTTATTTGTTGGTTTCTGTGTAGATGCAGGTTTAATTAGTATGCCTTGTAATTTAAATATTTTAATTGAATTTACTTCGTCCTACTTATCAGAGTTAAAAGAAATTTGAAAAATTATGCATTAACTGGAAACTATTAATTAATAGAAGTGCAAGGAGAAAATAAAACAACTTTTGATATAAAGACAATTGAAATACTTATAATCGATTTCTAGTTTTATTAAAATTCTATTCTTAAATATTAAAAAGAGGATCAAATATATGATTTAATAAAAAATAATTCCTTTTGTTTAAATTTATAGAATTCATTTAGGAGATATCACGTGAGCTAGCTGAGCATGAAATACCCGACTACTTATTATCTTATATTCAATTACAATATGACGCGATTGTATTCCTCTTTCCATATACACTGAATGAAAAAAAATCAGATTTTACTTAACATCTGAGTCATGAATATGTCTTCATTAAATATATACTAAAATTCCAATCAACAGATGGAATTTAAACGCTATATAGGTAATATTCTAATTAAGTCAATATTATTTCTATTTAAAAACTTCAGTCAAACAGAAAATTAATTTTCATATCAAAAATATTTCAAAGTGCTTTTTGAATGCATTTTTATATTCAATAAATATGACAATATTACAACTAAGAAATTGTTTCCTAATTTGTAATAATGATAATAACTCAAATTAAGAAGTTATTTCTTAATTTCTGGTTCGCTTTTTTCTAATTAAACGAAGCAGAGTTTTAAAATAAAGTATAAAGTTGGTAATGTTAGAGAAGGGAAAAAAAATATTTCGGCAGAATTTAAAGGATATAATTAATTTGTTGAGAAAGGAAATACTGTTTCATTAGCAATAAGAGTTTCAATAAATGAAGGAAAAAAAATGAATAAATGAGTTTACAAACACACACACACACACAAACAAAAATCGCATTCAATTACAAAAATCAAAATTCAAATACTCATATACTTTTTTTTATTCTTAAAAAAATATTTTTGTTTCTTTTAAAAATTTTTTTTATCCAATTAAAGCAAGAAGTGGATACACGGTTTTTTTTTGTGGCTGTTCTGGATAAAGTAATCCATTATTTTATATTAAAAGCTACTAATTACAAAAGAAAATCTGATTACGGACATCACATTATGCAGTTAGTTGACATCGCAAAATGTGATTTTTTGTGATAGAAATATTGTAAATGATTTCAAATTAATGATGGGAAACATAATTATCAAATTTCATAATTTTACTAGAAAATTAACTGAAATATATATGATGAAATGGAAATTTTTACTTGGAGATAAGCCTAAGAAATCCATTATTTAGAATTTTTGTGTATCATATTGTTAAAATTCTAAAACATATCGTATATCAAATGATAAAAAGAGAAAATATTTTTCAAGTAAAAAGGATTGTACAGAACAATATGGTTTTTCAAACTTAGATCTGAAGGTTTTTTTTAGAATGTATTAAATGAATACGGGGCATAATGCATAACATCCCTTTATCTATGTGTCTATAGTCATTATGACTATTAAATAGATATGATTTAAGATATTCTAATTACATGTAATTATTTAATTTAAATTATCTGATTAAATATGTCACTTTGAAATTTCTATTCCAAAAAAATAATTGATTGCAATTTTTAAACAATTTTGTTGATATATGTATAATGCTTATCCCACATTATGCATTTTCATACTTTATTCTTTTACCTTTATTATACAGCTTTTTGAATCAGACGTTTTTATTATAATATTAAATCATACAACTTTGGACTTCCTACTCTAACCATTAAAATCAACAATTTATGTTTTATGTGCGCAGTCGGTTCCTAGAAATAATATGATGAATATAAAATTCAAAATTAGTTGCAAGCATATTTTGTTTTTAATAAAATAGTTTTTAAATTTATCAGTACTTTAAATACTGATTGAAGTTTTTTTAATTAAAAAAATCGTTGTTTATATTACCTGATGAATGTTATATTAATTGTATATTTATACAAAGATAAGTAGTAAGTTAAAATATTTTATTTTATTTAAAAACTATGGATTAAATTTAGTTAGTTTTAATTAAATATACAAAAAACACCGAGTTTTATTGCTTTTATTTTTTTTTAATTTCTAAATAATTTTTTAAATTATATTCAATGACACTTTTCAGTGCAATTTATCTTAATTAGCTCTTAAAGAAGTTTTTACAATGTTCTAGATTTGTTTGTTGTTTTCAATTGTCATGGAACTTGGTGTTAGAATTTGAATGCTTTTAATGACTGTAGATCAATGCGGTTGCTGAAACATGTGATTCACTTTGTCTATATGGCAGTATTTCTAGATATCTCATCGAAAATATCAATTTTATAAATCACATTAAATAGAATTTCCTTTCTTCTCTTTCGTATGTTTTTTCAGGGGTGTTAGTAAATTATACAAATTTCAAGAATACTTAAATTTATCAGTCGCAGTTATTGTATCTTTAAACTATATAAATTTAAATTTTTATTATTTGAACACAATTGCTGAAACTCTACGGATCCATTACACTTCCTTGTGTTTCTGCACCATTTCTTTTGCAAACAAAAATGTGGAACAAAAAATGTGATTTCTCAGTTTAAAATAATTTAAACTTTGCAATAGTCTAAGAAGAGTTTTAAAAAGATTTAGTTCATTATTACGAAATTTTAATTTTTTTTTATTTAAAAAAATTAACGAGACTTAAAACCCTTTGAAAGATAAAAATTAAATCGTAAGTTCGGTAGCAACTAACCATGAATAAGCATTCATAATAAATTGATAGTTACAATGTTTAATCAGGTGAGTTATCTTAAGTTTTTGATATATTCCTATTTATTGTCTTCCGCTGAAAATTTTATTTGGTTTTAGCGAATATTTATCATTCTGAAAGCTTTTTCTTTATTTGATCTAGTTTTAGCGAATATTTATGATTCTAAAAAGATTTTTTGTTTATTTTTGCATTGAAAAAGAGCTTCATTTTCTTCGAATATTTAGAATTATTACTAAAAATAATTTAAGAATTAGCCCAATTGGAGATTTGTTTAATATAATTCATTGAAAACGCTTGAAAAGGGCCCTTAATAATAAAAGAAATGGGATATACAAGCCAACAATCTAAAAATTAAATATTTTAATTTATGTATGCGCGAAGAGGTAAGAATTTTACACTGTATTAAGAATCCATTTTGAGAATGATGCTGCTGATATTTTTTTACATGTGTAAAATGTATAATGTATCAAAATTATATTAATTTTAATTGGTATCTTATAATTTTTTCTTATTATGCATTTCATTCACTCAATTTATCAACAAAAATGACTAAAAAACATTGCAAAGTATTACATGTATGATTTCTGAAAAAAAAAGTTTAGAAACAAAAAAAATATATATATATAATTTTTTTTTAAATTTCAGTTGGTAAATCGGTAAATTAAAAAAATATATATAATTAAAAAAACTAAAAATATATTTATGTATCACTGCAGAAAAAAATCTTAAAATTCATAGCTTCTATTAAAAAGGAGGAAAATGTGAATATCTAATCAATATTAAGTTAATAAATTCAATAATGAACATTATAATGCCTTTGTTATTTATATTTAAGTGTTGTTGCTTGAAATTTATATAGCATCCATTAGTGATTTAATATCAAATTAGTGATTCAGTATCTCACATTTTCACATTTTATACTGTAATAATTGAAAGTACTTGATAATTTTTCAACATAAGATATTTCTCATCATACTTTAATTGTTATACTTTCAAAGCATTCTGAAAACACTTTGTAAAGAAAAAGTTTAGTTGTTGTACTGATGCAAGTTGACCAAGATCTTCATTTTGAATGTACTTGAAATATTAAAAAATAAAATAAAAAAATAAATAAAAAAAACTACCTCTAGTGGGCATCTCAAATATGAAGAGTAAGAAGGGTCAAATATAAAGAATAGGAAAAATAAGAGAACTAACAGTAACGGTTGTTATTCCGATGCCACTATCATTTAGTGTCTCTGAAGCCAAAGCAGTTTGGAGCACAATTCTCAAAATCAAAGATGAAATACATAATCTTCGTTCCCCTGCTGAAAATATTAATGATTATGCGGATGTGTTGATTCCATTTTTGATTATGATTCTGTCTTCTGAAGAGGTACATTCGTCATCAAAGTAGTGCGAGTTGTAACAAATACAATTAATTTCCAGCATCTAAAAATTTTAATTAATTAGAAATTCCGTAAATGCTTCTCATTTTTAAAAATAATTTGCTTGTTTTACCCTATTATCATTTTTTATTAAATATTAATAAAAACTATTTACTAATCTAATGTTATGAAACCGGTTTAGAAGACAAATAATTGACTCTTTTTCACCAAAAATAAAGAATATTTTTACGAATAACATATAATTAAGCACAAGGTTTTATTTGAAAGAAGGGAAAGTTTTGAGATTTCAATAAATTTTGGTACATTTAACCTTTTTTTTATATATATAAATTAATTTTTCGCCCAGAAAAATTTTAAATATATGTTTTTGTCTTTTACTAGTCATATTAAGCATTAATATTTTGAGAATAGAATAAGGGAAATATACTAATGTCCATAAGTTGAGGATAATGCCAGGTTCGGCAGACGAAGGTTCATAAACAAAACAAACGTGACTGCATGATATCATTCATAAAAATTATGATCTTTTCTCCTTGGAGCAATTACAAAAAATGTCACCCTTACAAAAACTTATCTTAACATGTTTGATATGATGGTTAATAAATTGCATGTCTCCCAGAAAATAAAATGCAGTTCTTACAGTGCACTACGAAAGCATCAAACTATCAGCTTATCTTGGGGAAGATTACACCATTCTGCATGCAATGCTCTCTGAAGTTCTGGTACATATGAAGAAAGAGGTTGATGGCTTCAACTCGTCATCAAAGCATGTCCCACATATTCTCTATCGGATTCAAATCAGATAAGAGTTCTGGCCATTCTATGCAGGTGATATCTACAAATTGAAGACAAGCATTTACAATGTTTGCATGATGAGGACGGGTGTTGTCATTCATAAACACAAATAACGATACCATGGTACCTTTAAAAAACTTACATGTTGTTCCAGAGTGATGTCTCGATAAATTTGGACTGTCATAGTTCCGATATGAACATGATATGTTCTGCAGTCCAGTATAATTTCACCCCAAACGAGCAATCATGCACCACTGTTATGGTTCCGTTGACTGATGTTTTCTTGTTGGTATCGGCATCATCCATATCAATCAGACTGCAAACTAAACATGGATTCGTCGGTATACATCCCACAAACCCACTGTGATGATGTCCATACTGCATATTCTCTACTCTAGGCTAACCGCAGCTACAGAGAGTTGCCGTTAGTGGGGCAGATCTAATTGGCCTGCAAACATATACGGACCAATATGTCCCAAATGTCCGTACATGTTTCGCCTTGAAATTGTCACAAGCTTTGCTCAAGATATCTGACTAAGTCAGATGATGCACTCTGTCTGCTTCTTTTGTCAGTTACTTCCAAATACCCGTAGTCATTCGGCATTCGAGTGCCACCTGTATTGTAATGTCTACTGAATTTCTATCAACTTGGAATCGTTGCCAAAGCCTAGAGATCACGATTCCAACATCCACGGATACTTCCATCTGAGTACACATACATTCCAGACGATTGATAACTCTACCACTTTAGCAATCATTCACATGCATCCTCTGTGCAATAACTATTCAATCATGGCACTGAATACCTTACAGAACGCTAGTGAACAATTTCACTTGTTTGACACCATTCCTTACATACCCCTATACAAACCGTTTGTCTTTGTGACGTACTATTTGCGTCATCTGGTCTCATACTGTAATTTACAGATTTTTCTTGATGTTGCGTGTGATAATTCTAAAGGTGACATTTTACTTTAGAGTTTGATTTCCGAATGATTCTGAATTATCATTAATTCATGAATATAAGTACAGCTTGGAAATGATTATAAAATAATTTAATATATGCTATTTAGAATTTTATAATTTCCCAGAATTATTTCTACCGAAAAACAGCTTCCAGATTTTACCAAAATGCCCGAATTCGAAATATATCGGAAATCGGCAATCATAAACTAAAGTAAATTCTATTATATCACAGAATCACAATTATTTTTGCTTACAATTAATTTAATTTGATTTTTATTATATTAATACTCCACTTTAAACTAATATGTTATTCAATTACTGCCAGTTTGAATGATTGTGAACAAAAAGACAAGTATCTCCCACAAATTTTTTCTCCATATTAGAGGAGAACATTGAATCCTAAATGTTGGATTCAATACTTAACCAGCCTACATACAGATTGGATCTTTGGCTTTATACTTTAGAAGCAGGGGGTCTAAAAATTGAGAATTTAGCCTTAGGAAACTGAGCCATATCCATAGAACTACTAATGACATTCTCATGCAGAAATAATGGAGAAAACAAAAGAAACAATAATCTCGAATTTCCACTCTTTAAGAAGTATAACATTACAGTTATTCTCTCAAATGACTTCAGCTATTCGGGAAGTAAAAATGGGAAGCAAAGTAGCATAAAATTTCACATCTTATTTTAGGTTAGATAGACATAAAGAAAATTTCTATGTGCAATTCATAAATAATTATCATAAAATATAATAGATAAATAAATAGTAAATAGTTAAAGATGAAATTTAAAATTTTCTAGCGCTTTAAAAAATGAAGATATTACTAAAAAATGTCAGTAAGAAAGTTAGAAACAAGAAATTGGAATTTTTATTTGCAAATTAATGATCTTATTTTCACATATCATAAGAAATAAATAGAGCTTGACGAAGTAAAAAATATCTGACAAACTGATTAATAACCCTCCAGCATATTATTTTTTATTACTTAAAATTCTGAAAGATATGTACGGAAGCTTTAATTAATAAAATATGTATTTTGTTTATTAATTATTTTTTTTTCTGATTCCTACCAATACTTTCAGATAGAAAATTGAGAAACTGTCGCTTTTCAAATCATTACTGCTTGTTGAATAGAAAAAAAGACATTCACTAATTCAAATCAATAATGAAATGTTTCGTCGGTAGATTAAACATAAGAATTTTTCGCTTGGATTTTTCAATCTTACCTTCCGTTTTAAGCCATTGCATTTTTTAAAACAAAGTAATACAATAGCATACAAAAAATCATGACATGTGTCTTTTTTCGTACGTTTTTGAACGGTTGACTACATTTCCTATTTGTTTTAAAGTTGATGGGCGTGTATATATTCTGATATTTTTGATACATACAACTGTTCTTTTAACAAACTTAAATCTTACACCGTACCAAGCGATACCAATGAAATATTTGTCATATATAAAGTAGCGAAAAATTGACAAAAATCACATTTGGTTTCTTTCTTGAGTCAATAGGATTTATCTCTGATTACTTCTGTTCAGTTTTACATTGAAAAATGTTTGCAAAGGTAAGTTATTTCCACAACTGATCTGTCTATACTAGTAACTGAATATTTATCATATCCATAACTGAATTAATATAAAAATTCAGTAAAATTCGTTTTATATTTCAGAATAATATTCGGAAACAAAACAAAAAAAAATCACTTCTATAATTTTTTTTACTGCTTTTTAAAAATTTTATATTAATTTTTATAGATAATAATGCTATTTATTATATTTATATTATTGATAAAATATATATATTGTTTGTAATCATTTTTACATTTAATTACGAATTAAGTATTCATAATTAATTCGCTAATTAAATTTATTTATTTATTAGTTAAATACTAAACAGAGAAAAATTGAAACTATTCAGATTTCAATTTTTTTAATCCAATTAAATTAAAAATCAATGAAATTTTTGAAATAGAAAACTATTTTCTATTTAATAGAAATACTCTTTAGATTAATTCACAATACTTGTTTTCTAAACTGTTTAATAAATAAAAATATATGAAATTAAGTGCAGCATCATTGAATTAATGAAAACTACTTGATAATTTATAAATTATTAAAATTGTAAATAATGTCATTGCAATTCTGTAAAATGCATTGTTTAATTTGTTTCATTTCTTTATATTTTTATAATATTAGACAGAACCTCAAAAACTGATATACATAAATCTTATTCTACGCATT
>JAPMOR010083350.1:0-35546 GCA_026543865.1 Argiope aurantia
AACCCAAACTCTGGAGAAAGCTGTTTTAAAAAGAAAGAAAAGTACCAATGGAGAAACCGTGAATTGGTTAACTATATGGTGGATTGAATTTACAAAGGATGCACCATACAATGTTCAACAAAACTTCGATAGAGCGAGATTCTGAATTTAAAATTATCGATTTATCAACACAACGAGGAAGACCAAGTAATTTTAGAAATATAAAACTTTTATATATAAAAAAAGGAGATTTATTACATCTAAAAAATAGAAGGTCAAGAGAGTAATTTATCACCACATACACCTCTCGTTCATCATGAACATTTTAAAATGTTAAATCCTGAATAAAATTCAATTTAATTATATCTGGGTATAAACTGAAAATGTATAATTTCATTGAAATTCTTAATAAAACTGATTTGTTTTTTGTTATGTTATATTTTCTACAAAAATATTCTCTGTTTTGTTTCATTTTTTATCAAATTATTCAATACTGATGAAAATTTGAAGAGTACTTTGTTTTTATTATTAAAAAAAGGCTGATGCAACTGAAATATTTCCCAATTAAATGAACGTTTACAATTATTCATTAATTTTGAAAGTGAGGCAAGTCCATTTAGTTATGATAAAACTCGTATTTTTTAGTCAGCACTGTAAGCACTATTGGATTATAAGCTTACATTATCTGGTACCACAAAATACAAAAAATATATCTAATAATACTTACCAATATTTTTAAATTTATTGAAACGCAAAACTTTAAATATCTCGCAATAACAAAAAAAAAAAGGACTTGGCTCATTTTCAGAATAAACGGCTCATTTATATAGTTATTTTTTCCGTTTAAAAATGAAATGAAATCCACTTAAGTTCGAATATTTACTGGATGAGTCTTTAAAACGAAAATTATAGTTAATATAATAATATAATTTCATCCCACTCGTTTTGTTTTTTGTTTTCTATGTCGAATAGTTTATAGGAATACATATTGATAGAACTAATAAACTATTTATACGCAATAATACGAAGATTTTTCCGGCAAGTTTGATTTTTAAAATATTTTTTTCTAATTAGACTTTCAAATTTAAAAATATATTCAACAAGAAAAAGTAATGTACTTATAATTTATTATAAACGCTTTGTAGCAAAAGTTTTGCTTTTCTATGTGCTTTTTCAAAAATGTTACTTCTTTTTGAAAAACCTATTATTTAAATTTAAAAAGTGGACGATTATCTATAATATTATAAAGACTAGACTACATTAACAGTATAAAAGGAACATGATTTTATTTTTTAATTTTTAGAAAATATTTTACAACGATCGACAGCCGGTTGTTATCTATTTTCTTTTTTAACTAAATTCAAATTGATTTAAATATCGTTTTTGTTATTTGCATACAATCTATACTAGATTATTTGATTTTTTGAAACATTTTAGATAACGATCGAACTAATTCAAACTTTATTGCTTTTGCCTTTATATTCTATTTGAAAAATGTACTCCGTATTATTTTCCAATTTTTCAGTTTTTTTTTATATACAATTCGATTATTTATAAAATACGTTGTTGGAAATTTTCCAAAATGAAATTCAATATAAGGTAGAGGTTTAAAAAGAACAGATTATTACTTAGTAATAGAAAGAGCTAAAAATGTTATTGCTTCTTTATATATATATATATATGTATATATATATACGTATGTATGTATATATATATATATATATATACATTATAATATTTTAATAATAATGTAATTTTCTTTATTTTATTTGGTTTTGCATACTGCTGATCAATACTTTTGAATTGATATTAATCGCTATCGCCTTTTCATAGCATTGTTTTATCAAATACGATATTAAATAAATGGATTTTGCCCACAGAGTAGGATAATGCTTTTTTAAGAAAAAAATAATTGTCCATTTAGTAAATTGAAATTATTTTAAACCAGTTAAATAGCAAAGTCCAACTAGTTTTATAAGTTGTTTTGATGAAAGATATCCAACTAGTTTTATAAGTTGTTTTGATGAAAGATATCCAACTAGTTTTATAAGTTGTTTTGATGAAAGATATCAATATTACTATCCATAATTAATTGCTTTTTCTGCAATAAAAATTGCGTTTTAATTTTTTTTTCCATATGCAAGAACCTATTCACTCTGAAGATACCAACTAAAATGGACAGGACTTTGTCGGCTGTAATAAACAAAAAATATTATATAAATAATTAAATAATTTATTAATATTAGAATATGAATTCAAGAACTTTGTTAATTGATTAATTTTATACACTAGTCCGATAAGAATTTAATAATAGTCTGTCTTATAAACTAAACTTGCTTCTACAAGCATTTAATTAAGCTTTTTTAAGTCTAATAGATTAGTATCTGAAGTATAATAAAAATTAAAACGTTGGTTGATATCACAACCTTTGAAATTCAGCTGAAAATATATTAATAAATTTAAATCCACAACGGAAATTCAAACATTTATTTTAGAATTTCAAAAATCTGAAATTTGAAATCTGGATTTTAACGATATTAATTATTGAAAAACTAGAGTAAAAAGTTGTTGGTTATCGTTGCATATATCATATTTTAACCAAGCCAAATATTAGAGCGTAATAGAAAAAAAAGAACCAAATATTCCCATAAATTAAAATAATTTAAAAGAATAAGAGTGAATATCAGTTTTTAAATCGGGCCAAAAGTTTCCATATTCAAAACTATGATTTCAAAGATTCTTCTTGTATTTGGATTTTGTTACAGGTTAGATTTAAATTCTAGTATCAAATATGTTCCTACAAGAGAGAGGTTTTAGCTTGAATGCTGTTCTCGTTATTTAACAAAATTTCAGACATACGATATTTATCCCATAATAAATTAATATTGATTTGAAAAGGATCCATAAAGCTTTAAATTATATCTTAAACGTTAAATTGACCATTTTTATTTTATTAAAACTGTTTTATTTGTTCAGCTATCAAAGCACTATCTATACTAATATCGTTTTTCGTTAATTCTTAGGTTTCATCCTTTTTTTCCCAAAATGCATCGCTTATTTTTAAAATTTCTGGAATCGTTAAATTTGTCTAGAAACGCATTTTCATACACTCTATTCCAAATATAGGGCTTTGTTTACTATGGTCGGAGTGATAATAAATTTGAAAGTTACAGAAAAAAGGGGCTCTTTTTGTTAAAACTGAAGTAGTTGACTTTTTTCAGATAGAGCTTAATGGTAAGATTCAATATATGAGCTGAATGAAATTCAAGAAAATAAAACAATTGTATTCTTTTTTTTAATTTAACTCTATTGTTATAGAAAAGTCCCAAATGCTCGTTTAATTTATTCACGACAGACTTACAACAATTCATTAAATGTAATTTATTGAATACCCAAGGCACGTACTTTATTCAATTGATATATTTGTTCAGATTGGCTTAAAGAACAGGGATATTGTCCTTTAAGCCAATGTTAGAGCATACATTTTATAATAGCCTTAAGCTAAGTGGAGTTCTCTTTTGCATACAAACTCGCTAAGAAGATGGGCTATTATTATGGCTTTCCAAGGAATTAGGGTATTTTTATTATCTTTTAAAAAGAAATTCGAATTCTTCAACATTCTGAGATATATGAACTCGAATAATCTTAGGAGTAAGAGGGCTGAAAAATATTACACTATTTTCCCATTTATATTAATAACATAATTGCAGATGTGTAGTTCTCAATGTCTAGTTTCCATTTTTCTTGAAAAAGCAAAGTTAGATAGTATTTCTTCCAATTCTTATATTCATTATCAAGCTCAAGATCTGAATGATTTACGATCTGATCATAAATTGTTTAAGTTGAGCCGACATTCTTTTCCCGAAACGAATAAATCTGTAATTAATGTAGGAAATTTAAGACCAAATTAAATATAAACAAACAATAAAGTCTAGGAATTAATGCATGAGAAATAAAATCGAAATAACATTAAATAAAGCCAAAATAATTTTTTCATTATTTTAGATATTTATTACATTGAAAATTAGAAATATTATTATAGAATAAGTTTATAGATATTTCAGAAGTTTCATTTGAGTTTTAGGTTGTTTTTAAATGACTTTTAATTTCACCAGGAATTCGTTTTCATTGTTTCACATCTTTCTGATAGCAAAAATATGTTTACTGCGAATTTATATTACTAATTAATGCAATTACAGCGTTTATTATGGAAAAACTGCGTTACGTGAAAATAGTTTTTAGAGCAACTTCACAAAACTAAAAGTCTCTCAAGGTTGTAGGAATTGAACGAGTTTTTCTCTTTTAATATGCAAAATTAGAATTTCTTCAAAAAACTATTTAGTGTATAATTTGTTTATTTTAATACAATTTTTCAAAAATACAGATTAATACATCAACCATTTTATGATCGAAGGGCAACTAAAATAATTAAAATCTGAACAGCCCAAATTTAGCAGTGGTTGTTTTATATGTATTTCCTAAAATTGTTTGGAAGAATGCAATTTCTAGTTATAGAGTTGTGTTTTGCTGCATAAAAGTTTAGATACTTTAAAGGAAATACATATTTCGATTTATATGCTAATATTTTTCTAATTAAGTAGTTATGTAAGTTATTTGACGATATGTAACTTAAATTTTAAGCACTTCACATTTGGATTGAAATTGTGTTGGGAATCTGAGAAAGCTCTTCACGGTATAATTAGTTTTCTAGCCTATTAGAGAATTTTACAGATGTTTTTGATGATGTTGAAAGAATTTCAGAACAATGATCCCCGAACATATCGATTCTTTTGGTCTATATTAGTTTTGTATACTTGATACAAATTTAACTACACTTGTGTAATTAATTTTGTGTACTTGATACTTATGTGTATTTGTTACAAAGCATCAGCTAAATACAGTATCACCCAACATTCTTCCATAACTCTGTATTTTTACTCGAAGCTGATATTGTGTAATCATTCTTTGGGTTGTTTTTCTTTGTATCAATTTGAAAATGATTAAGATGAAATTTTTATAGATCAATAAAATAGGTCGGATTTCTTTTATGACTGCAATTGATGAATGACTGATCTTTGGTGTTATAGTTTGTATAAAAAAAATCTTGAATTATATATGCTTTGTTACATAGGGTAAAGGCTAATTCTGTAATATATGTAATTAAAATTCATAATATATGTAGGTAATAATTCAGGTAATATATGCAATTAAAATAAATCAGTTTTGTATACTTGATCTCTTAGTTAATGTTGTGTACTTGATACTTATGTACGTTCCTGATGCAAAATATCAGATAGATACAGTATCACCCGAACTTACTTCATAATTCTGTATTTTTATTTGAAGCTACTATTGTGTAAATTATTTCTTCACGTTAATTTGTAAAATATTTTAAGATGGCAATTTTACAGAACAATAAAATAGATTAGAGTTCTGTTGTTGTTGTTACACATTCCCCTGGAGAAGGAAAGCCTAGACAAGGTCCAGGAGGCGCCGTCGCGTCAGTTCCTCATAAATCTGCAGAAAGTCCCGTTCAACCAGCAGCTGCTTATAAGAAGCGCCAAGACAAAAAAAGAAGGTGAACAGGACTGGGAGTTGGAACAGGGTTGGGAGGTCTTCTCCCCATTCTGAAACCTCACACACTTAAGATGGCCACTACGAAATCTGGCAATGGGCGATTGGAAAGGTCGAAGGCCACAGCATGTTATTGATAGGCCAGGGAGGTTGCCAGCATACCACTGATGAGAGGGAGTACGGCGCTGAAGCAAACGATGTTTTCTCAGGGAGTGGATCTCAATGGGAGTAAGACGGTTCAAACAGTCCATTGGAAGATCCCAGCCATTCTTGGCAAGCACATTTGCTGTCTCATTGCCATGTATCCCAACATGCGATGGAATCCATTGGAGGTTTATAGGTGTCTTCAGGCCAATTTCGCACGAAAACTTCACAATTTCCTGGTCTGGAATATCAAATATTTCTGAACAGTTCTTGAAGTACTGTATAGCACTCCAACTATCGGTCAATATCCAAATGCAATTATTATCTGTTGTCTGGGCATAATTAAGGTTAATATAATAATAATAAATTAATTAATAACCTCTAACTTAAAAGAAGCTGCAAACAACCCTTAGTCAGATGGTCCGGTCGCATTAGAGCTCTTATTTAAAATAAAAAAAAGTCACATTTTTAATAAATCGTACGACGGACTTTATTTCAAATAATTTTTGATTCATTTCATTCAATGTTCTACAGATGCGGTCGTCCAGATTCTTTACCTTAAGTTCACAAACATTCTGGAGACCTACAGAAAAGAGAAATGTCTAAAAATAGCAATTCAATACGAAACGAGAAAATGATGTCTAAAGTACCAAATAAAGAATTATTTCAGTACTGAGCATAAGCTTCAAACTTTATTTGAACAGGATTATATACTAAACCAACCTACTTATTCGTGAAGTTATCTCTAGAGAGGCAGTAGTATAGCTACTCGATACTGAAAGATTTGTTGTTGAAAAATAAATAACCATGCCAGATATTAGTCCCAAAACTTTCTTAAGTATTTCAGAAGAGCCAGAGGATTTATTGACATGTTATCATCTATTATTAGACTCTGAAATAGTATTTCACTTTCCTCGACTGTTTCCCATTTCTTTTTGCTCCATCTTGATAAACAATAGACAATTAAGCAATTTTCTAGAAAATGTTTGTTTAATTTGATTAAATATATGATATCATATTGGAATGCAAATTTATTATTTATTTCAATTACTGATAGCAAAATTTGACTGCATTTTTTTTATATATAATGCTTAAAATGTATATGTTATTTTATACAAATTTTAATCGAAATGTTAGATTAAGATTGTCATTAATTCTGAGAAATGAAAATAAATTGTCTTTTAAAATAAGTTTTTCTAAGCTTTTATTAATAATATCAAATGCAGGAAATAATTTTCAATCAAAAATACAAATGAAGCCAAAATCATTACATTTTTAGGACACTTAAACTGGATATTATAAATAAACGGAAATTTTAACAACACTCATAATATAAATTTAGTTTTTCAAGAATATTTAAGAAATATCTTTCTTACGATATTTATTGTGTCTTAATTTTCTTATGGTATATTTTTCACGCTTTTACGATTTTGCTTTGGCTTTCATATTTTTGATAATAAAACTTTTCTTTATTTTGTTAACATGCTAAACAAAAACATGATTAGTTTTTTTTAGTTACTATTGATTTGCTTTTAATATTTATAATTTATCATTATGCATATTACAATATCCTGCATTCAATATTTTTTCCTAAAATTCTTTATTAGTTGATAAATATTATAGAAAATCAGAATTAAATCAATATTAACTATCGAGTTGATAATTAAGTTTCAAATTATAGAAATAATTTTTTGTTACAAAATATACATATTCAAAATTTCAAGACTCTAATACTTTATGAAAAAGTCAAAAATTCAATTACAAAATTTCATCTTAATGAAAGTGAAAAAAGTTAAGAGAAATAAGATATGCAATCGTAATAATGGAAGAGTATTATATTGTGTGAGAGCATTATATAGAAATAATGCTGTTAACATGCATTAAAAATATTCCTATTTAAAAAAAGTTTCAATCTGCAAATTATTCCTATTTGTATTAAACATAAATTTATTTACTTGCAAAATATTCTTAATGAAAGGTATTGAAGTTGTATTTTCCAATTTCATTTCACTTTTCAGACTAATATTCTAAAAAGAAATAAAAAATATTTTTTTCAACAGAATATTCTAACAGAATATAAAATCCTTTTTTCCAAAAAGTAATACTTGACATTTGATTTTCATAATAATAATATTGAAAATAATAAGATAGATTAACAAAATAAAGAAGTATAAAATACTCATCATAGATCCAATGCACTAATTTATTCTCCTAATGGAACTAATTTATTCTTATGTCCAGTGCATAAATTCTTTTTATCTTATAACAAGAGAGAGAGAGAGAGAGAGAGAGAGAGAGAGAAAGAGAGAGAGAGAGACAATTCTGATTAATATTTCATAATGCATTTTACACATAACTTTGAAACTTTATTCTCAGTGTGGACAAGAATGGGTAGAAAGCAAGGAGCGTTATCAAGTTTGCCAACCATCTATATCTATATCTATATCTATACTTATAATAAAGCTCAGTGTGTGTGTGTGTGTGTGTGTGTTGGCGCTCTACAGACCAGACCATTCAACCTACAGCTACCAAATTTGGCACGTGTATACCTTGGAGGCCGGGAATGTGCACCTGGGGGTTATTTTTTCGAATTTTTAACTAAAATTTTATTTATTTAAAAATTAAGCGAAATTTTGACGTGTTTCTGCTATAACTGCCGAAAATATTACCGCACAAAAAAGATTTTTACATGAAGTTAAAGATAAAAAATTTATCTTTTAAATGATACTACTGTTTTAATCTTAAAATTAAATTTCTATTTTTAATGAATTTTTAAATAAATATTTTAACTATGTTTTTCAATAATTTTTTTCGTCAAAAATAAAAATGAGGATTAAGCATTCAGGAGAAAAAAATAGCTTTTTTCAAAGTGTTGCCATCCCATTGATTAAAGCTCTAACTGAAAATAAATTAAATCTTTTTGGAAATGAAATCTGCAAAAATATAATTTTCGTCACGTATCTGTAGGAAATAAAACAAATATGAAATATTATTTTTTTCTAAAAAATAAATTCAAGAAAAATTCTTTTATGATCTTTTACACTCTCTATATTATTAATCCAATAAATCAGTTTTATTTTAAGGCAAGGTTTGTTTAATATGAACAGGATATCCATTCAAATCAGGGCCTCACAGCTAATTTGTAAACCTTTAGTAATATACAGATCTGTTGCGACATAAATCGTAAATATTTTATTTAAAAGTAGCAAACGATTATTTTAATAATTATAAATTTTATTTTGTAAATAGTTGTGAAATTCAGATTGGCAACAGTGATATTTTTGGAACTTTTAATTTGTTGTTTAAAAACGATGCTAGAATTTTGAATGAAAATAAGTTGATGTAAATTTGATAATATTATCTATAATGTAATAAGATTTAGTTTCATAATAAGTTTGTCTGCATTCTATTTTTGTTGACGCACGAACGCAACAGATATACTAAAATGGTTTAAATAGAAAAATGATTATATTTTATGTAACTTAATTCAATAAATGCTCTAATAAATAACGAATTTTTGATTTTACATAAAGCTTCTGCTGCCGAAATCACGAATAACAAAATGTTCTTGAAACACTAATATTTTAAATAAAAAGAATTAATTTCCAATCAACTAAATCAATCACTTAAACTGACTTATTTATGAAAATTTGAATATCACTATTCAATAAAAAAAAGGATAATTTTAGATTTTCCATCGATCGTTTCAAAAAAAATACGCCAATCAGCGCGCAGGTTTCTCAAGATTAATTGGCCTACGATTATGAAAATGTTGAGTTTTTCTAAATTTTAACACTCAAAACTTCATAAATAAGTCTTAGTTGATTGTGAAAAATAGAAACATTCATTCATTTATTTAAAATTTGGTGTGTCCAGAATATTTTTCAGAATATGATACCTTACTGCATTAAATTTAGATTTCATAATTTTTGAAATATATTTATGGGGTGGAACAAAATATTATTATTGATTTCATTTCAATCCTTTTGAAAGCAAAACTAAAAACTGAATTTTATGCTAAATCTGAGAAATTTTTGTTGAATTATTCTTTGAGATATTACATAAATTATCAAAAATATTTTGTAGTTCACATAAGACTTAAATACCGTGATATTCTGTTTGCAATACTCATATTCAATAATAATAGTAATTAATAAATAGCAATAAAGATGATAAATAAAATAAAACGCTTGGTTTTATTAAAAAATATCTTTATATTAATTGCAATTTCATCACTTTAATTAACATCAATTTAATTAACTTTCACTTTAAATTAAAGTTGCCGTTTTACCGGAAATGACAACAAATTAGCAAAATATATAGAGTAAATTGAACGAAACGATCTAAACAATAGTATAAGTTTGGTATGACTATCAAAATTTGAAGATTAAAATTGTTTTGTTTGAGAATCTATTAAGAGACCAGTTACTTAAAATGTTTAATTGAAAATTGTAGCGAGCTGTAATATTGGCGAACCGGCTGGTCGCCAAAGGCGGCTAGTATAAAATAAATCTAGGATTAATTTTCTGATTCGATGAACTCTGATATCTATTTTCTTCGCCTGTGTAGTTATTATAATTTGTAACATTTTGAAATTCCTTTCCCTATCTCTATTGTTAATTTGTCCTAATATGATGAATATATATCAGAATTATTAAAGAATATTTTTCGGATAGATATTTTAAGAGAGATTCACAAACTTTAAAAGGATTCAAAACCATTATTTTGATAAATTATTCGTACATGAAATTTTATGTGTCAGTTGCATATTACACAACATACATATATATTTCATTTTTGTCATTTTGTATGGAAAAAAACACCGTTTAACCTTCATATTAAATGAAGCGATTTTGAAATTTTAATATTGGGAAATATAAAAAAAAAACTATATATGTACCTTAACATAAGCATTTTCTAATTAAGAAAGTTGCAGAAGTCATAACACTGTCAATATTTTAAATAAAATGCCAAAAACAGCGCTCTTGTTTAAATGATATTAGATGAAGGGATACTCAACTTTTAAAATATTATTTGCAATTAATTGAGTCAATCATATTGTTATCAACTAGCTATCGGAGAAAAACGCCTGCAAGCGTCTTTTATACACCAAGCTTTTATTACTTCCTCTTCTACGTATATTATTACTTTTATAAAACGTCGATGTTTTATTAGTGCATAGTTCTTTTCTGGAAATTCATCCCGCATGAATTAAAAATTTATTTGATTAAAATGGCTTTATTCTTCAACTGCTAGCATTTAATTAAAATACAACTCGTACATATATTAAGTTAATAATTTAATAACAGTAGTAGTTGGGGCACAAATTAAGTTACTGCTATAGTTTTTTACCGTGTGCTATAGTGTGCTCAAAGAAAAATATTTTTTTATTTTTTATTGTAAGTCTCAAAATGGAAAAACGAATTTAAAACATGTGGAAGCAACAAGATATGGTTGAGCAAATTGCACAAAGGTGAAATAAGATTTATTGAGACTTATAGGCAATGTGGAATTCTTAAGCTGATTCCTCGATTTTTTCTCCGAAGATTAAATTCAAATTCCAAATTTGGATCTGACTAAAGAAGTGGAATAAATGTTGGTTAAACATATTTTTTTTATTAGAATATTATTCTTAGTTCTATTTTATATTAAATTTTCTTAGGAATTACAGCAACTAATCTAGCAAAGTTGATTTTTGAATCAGATGAAATATATAAACTTCGACGTAATTTTAACTTGGAATTAAGAATTGCAGCAAAGACTGGAACTACAAGTTTATGATAAACCATTCCTTCTTGTCTTACGCACTCTTATCCTTACTTTTTCTCGAATTGTTCACTTATCCTAGAACAGCCGGATATACAGACTTCCTTTATATAGATTTCAAAATTGACAAAAATCTACAAAATTGGTCTTAAATTCAAATATCAAAATATATATAAGTAATCCTTATATCGTATAGCTAAAAGTGTTTTTGAGTTATCGTGTTTCAAGACAGATTTTATGCTAAAAACGTATTTTACTATTTCAGGGATTTCTAAAACTTGGAAAGTCATTAAAATCTCTAATTCGATTTTTTTTAACGATTACATACTTTATCTATACTTTGTATACGAGAAGGGGTAAAATTGGCTAAATAACTAAAAACACTGATAACACTCAAATTTTGTAAAATATTAAAAGTTAAATGGCTACTGGCAATTGCTGTACACATAAAAAAAAATCGAAAATGAATATTCGTTTCTATTTCGTATTAGTAGTATCAAATCTAGCTTTCCATGATTCTTTTATTTCAGCACAAAAAATTGTGATCGGACACCTTTTGATTAAACCTAATGCACATATGAATCGTTTGCTCGTACACTTAAATCATACTGAATAAAAATTCTTTTTTTTAATTTGAAAATTTGGATTATAATTGGCTTATATAATAAATAATCAATTCTAATTTATCCATGAGTAATTTTTTTCTTATTGTTGCACTAAAATGCATTTCTCAGTGTTGATAGGAAAAAGCAAAAACTACAAGAGTTAAATTATTTCTTAAAATCACATTTAAAATTAAAGCGTGTTTACATTAATTTACATGGCGTCATTTTAGAATTGCACTAATAATGGTCTTTGTTTATGTTAAAAGTGCTCTAAAAAAGTATATAAAAGCAGGGATTTAAATTTTATTAGGTTGGATTCTATACATTACTACATGCTAAATTTTATGTAATGCAATAAAAATTCGAAAAATGTAGCAGAAAATAAATTTATCTAATCTTCTTCAAACTTCCTATTATGTGACATCTAATTCATTTTTTCTCCATTGATGTATTTCCTATTGAAACGGCCAACTCAATTTTGCAGCTGTTACAGAATTATAAATCATAAACAAGTCTCAAGGGATGACATCATTTTCAAATCAAATGGATAACTGTCTTTTGATTCGTGTAGCATACTTACTTAAAGCTTTCAAAATTCCATTTTTATATCCCGACAATTTATGGTATGTCATAAACTGAAACACTTTCAGCTTATCTTAAAATTTTTCTGCCGGAGGAAGAAGAAATTTAAAATGAGCATTATGTATCCATTTTATTTGAAAATGATTGTAAAAGAATTTTGACACATGAGTTTCTGAATTTTAGTTCTATGTAAAAATGAACTCCAAATGTTGTTTATTGGCTTCCTTTTTCTCCTTAATAAACGACATAGGGACGGATATATGAATGAAATACTATTTTTCGGGAAAGGATCGTTACTTTTAGAAACATTTTTCTTGTTTTAAGTTTTCAAAATAACTTGATACGAATTAGATGACAAAAGCCAACGAAAATGATGGTGCTCGTTGTAAATATTAAGAAAACGTTTGAGTTCTATTACTGATGCAGCAGAAATAAAAAATGAAAAATAACAGAAATTGGAAAAATCATTTTATGACAGCGATTCCGCCATCAATGAAAAATAACAGTTGTGTGATCACTCTGCTAAATACTGCGTGCAGTATAATGCAAAAAAATTTCCCCAGTATTCTTCAAACAAATTATTTTTTTAACAAAGACTTTGTTTGATTAAAAAATGATATCAATAAGCTTGATTGGCTTAAAATTTAGTAAATAATATGTGATTGATATTCAATGGGAAAAAAATCACGTACACCATTGACTTCTGAATTTATTTTATTTGGATAAGCCATATCACTGACTCTCCGACCCACCTGAAACACACGGATAAATAATACTGAATGATCGGATCGCCGCAACAGCAACACTGGCGGGAACTGTAGTTGAGTCCTAAGGGTCATCACCGGCCACGGTACAACCGTTCCCGAAGGAAGTACGTCCCGTCATCGATGCGAGGAACCAGATCCCCCCACCTTTTGGCGAACCCTCCAGGGTGGCGGGATCCTACCACCAGTATTTCATCCTCATTTCGAGGTGCCCCCGGGGGTTTCACTTTATTTGGATAAATTAAGTTTATAGTGACACTACAGTTATCCAAGTTTCAATAGCTGTTCTATAAGCGTCTCTCTAGAGGCACGACAAATATCTACGCAATATTTCAATCTCTATACACTCTTGATAAAACATCTCTGTTTATGAATCTAACATGTCAGTTATTCGTTGCTTCAATTACATAGGGAAGTAGAGTCATAAAGATTTGTTTTTAATGAAACTTTATAGAAAAATATTGAAAGGGTTAGATTTGGGTATTTTGGAGGAGAAGAAGGCAATGGCATATAGTTTGAACTTGTGTTGTCAACCCAGCGATAAGATAGATGATCGTTCTTGTATTGACCTATGTCAATGCTGCGCCGTACAAATTTACAGCAGAATAAAGCCAGGAACCGTCAACTGAAGGAACAACAGAGAACATATCATAGCAAGTAATGCTGTTAATCCATTTTTCCGCAGAGAAGAATGATCAAAAAATTTTTTTCTTACGGCTCACGGAATTTACCGTTCGAAGTATCACAAGGTTACTTGCTAAATTTCATACATTAAGGCATTTCATGAATGAATTATTGGGTTTACATACATGCGGAAATACAGACCGACAAACGGTCAATCCTTTGAAAGATTTAGTTCAAAATTTGATGCGAATCTACATTTTCGAGGTACCAAACCTGTGTACTAAACTTTACCATGTCTGTACGTTTGGGAGTTATTAAGTTCACTCGTCATCGAACAACTAGACAGACATATGTTTTGTTGAAGATCTGATAGAAATCTACAAATTGTACCGCTAATCCATACACTGAATTTCATCCATCAGCTTCAAGAGTTTTTGAATTATCGTGTTCACAGACATACATAATGAAAGAAATGTATTTTTTTATAGCTCTAGGAGGACTGAAACATGCATCGAATTTTCTTGCTTGAATTTTCTGAGGGTTTCAAACTTCTTCTATATTTCGTATACGAAGAAAGTAAATATCGCACAGTTGATGCGTAAGTAAATAGGAGAGATGACATGAGCAACATGTTGGTTTCAATACAAATGGCACTAGAATAAATTTTATGCAAAAATAAAAATAAAGCAAGAAAGATTGCATTTTTATTGAATAAAATTTTAGCAGTTCATTAGAACGAAGCATTGACAAATAAACAAACTAAAGCATTTTTAAATAAAATATTCTAGGAAAAGGTATTTTTCAAAAAGGAAGAAATGAATAGGTTTTACTATCATTTTGAGAGTATTCAAGAGTGTTAACTCATGGTGGCGCTTATAGTACCAGATCTGGCATCCATCATTTTGAAATCACAAATAGAGTGAATCCTTATGGATTCCGTTTCCTGAAAAAGAGGGACATCTCAGATGTGGATTGTGTTTGATGGTATTTTTGGTCTAAAGTGTGGGGAAACTTTTGCATTGAGATGACGAAATTATTAGACTGCATTAAGTAAACTGATTTTCGAAATTTGTGGTTGTATGAATGCATAATTTTCATTAATTTGTACTACACATTCGGTCAAAAACTATTTATCGATTTTGTTTTCAGTTGTCTTTTTCAATGCAATAAGTAAGAGTTCAAGGACATGATTTATATCAGGTTTATAAGCACTATAAACAAAACTATTATAAACGAAACTTTAAAAATATACATTCTGTTAATGGGGTTCTGGGATTTACTGTTCTGTTAAATAGGCATTCTGTTTTATGTCTTACAGAAAAGTTAAGATTTTATCCCTAATAAAAAAATTTCCTTTTACAAAATGCGAAAACAAATGAGCAAAACGAAAACAAAGATCTGGATTGACATGCATAACATTAAAAGGACTTAATTTGTTAAAGAGAGGAAGAAGGTACTATCAGCGACTTGATGATAGGTCGTGAGAGATGCGAGAAGTCATGTAATAGAGGTGCGAGAAGGAGAGCAATCGTTTCACTATATTGCAGAATATCTAGCCAAGAAAGCATCATTATTGTTGCTTGCAGTCTCTATAGGAAGGATATATTTCAAGAAGATCTGCCATACACGGGTCACTACTAAGAATGTATACCACATTATTTGTTTTTGTCATTTAGCCACAAACTTAACAGGAAAAATTCGAGTCCCTGTTGACAAAAGAAGGATTCAACTAACGATAGAGAGGAGAAAGTTATTCGAGCTATATCCCTTGTAGTAGTCATACCATTAATTACTGCTGTCGGTGATTTCAATGGTAACATACTAGAGTTATTCGGAGGAGGAATGTAGGTATGCTGACCGATTATGATCTTTTTCCAATGATCGCCATGTGTTGGTTAGGAGGAAATCAGTTGAGCGCATGGAATCAAGCTGTCTTCGTCGTAGATACATTCAACTAGAAATAATGATTTGGGAAGAAACTTTCTATGACAGCTGCAATATTCTTATCGTTATCTCATGTATTTTGATGGCGAATTTGCAAATTAGACAAACGATTTGACGGGGTATGTTGATATTTTTTGTAGGAGACGTTCACCAACAGGATAAATTCCTTTTCTTATACCGCTATTGTCACTTATCATACTGTATAGAATGGCGATATGATACTTTGACCTGAAAGATCAACAAATCTTTATCACATCGGAAATATATAAAACATTGTTGGGCGGTAAGTTAGGTATTCATCAATGATTAATTTTCACCATGAATCATTATTTCAACAAAGTGAAAATTGCTGCTCTACGACGCAACGCATAAATCGTACACTTACATTAAAAAAAATAAGCAGACTACATATTTTTAATATCGCACCACCATTTTACATTTAAAATAGCCCTTCTCTAGCATAACTTAATTTTTGACCTTGAAACTTAAGTCAAAATATTATGTTACCTATACTATTTTGATTAAATTTCATTCCTCTGAGCAAATTTTCACTTGTTAAAATTTTTTTCATTTTGCATGAATTTTAATAGTTAATTCGATTTGGTAGCTCAATACATTTTTAATGGTTGAAACTCCATAAAATTTGGTATATTATTTAAGTTAATTTATTCCAGACACTTCAAGCATACTTATTTCTATAAGACCTTTATGATATCTATAAATAAATGACATATATTCAGCAATAAATGTGAACAGCATAATTATTCGAAAGGGTTAAAAAAGTGGTGCTGGCTTTAAACGTAAAATTTGCTTCTTCTGAATTTCACAACCTTCTCGTGTACGCTAACAACACACATACACACACAATGCGCTTTTCGTTCCATTTAATTTTGTTTTCTTTTCAGCATTACCTCCATAAACATCATTAATCTTTTTCGCAAAATTTTGCATTTATGGTGCTAAAAAAACCCTGCGAAATACTAGAAATGGGCTGTTTATTTTAAAAGCTTGAACTGAAATCTAACCCTGTAATGAGGAATATACACAAATATGGGAGAAAATACGCACTTTTAAGAAAATATTTACTTTCTAGGAAAAAAAATTCTTTGTCTTTACAATAACCAGGCCGAGATATGGGGATCTATTCTGAAAAATCCACTAAGAAGAATAAATGTCTAGCAGACTCAAGAGAAAAAAAAAAAGATAGAAATTTCTATATATTTAATATATTGACATTTGTATTGTATATTGACAATTGTATCGCTGAATTTTATTAAGCTTTTTTAATGTCCATGACAGAATTTCTATCCAGGCCTTATTAAAAACGAGGAAGACATTTCATCTTGGCATTCGGAATTCTACATTTTAAATATATCATCACGTGTATTATACGATTGCATATTTTCATTTGGCCCTTATCCAGTATATATTTTCTCGATTTATTATGGAAAATTATAATTTAGAGAATCTCATCATTTTTAAAGAGACAGGAATTTTGAGGGTAATGAATATTATTAACAAGATTTTGATACTGATAATTCGATCTTTTAATCTAATAATAGTTAACTATTATTATAGAGGTTACATAACTCTACTACTTTCTCATTTGATACAACATATGGCTCATTTGATTTTGGATAAGTGAGTGTCGTGTGTTTTCATGCTTTTGTTTGTTTTGTCTTGTTAAATATAGAACATGGAAAATAATTAAATACTGTTCCTGACAATCGCCTTTTATTTTCATCTACCTCATAATGTAGTTATAAAGAATCTCGTCCCTCTACATTATCAAATAAAATCCTGTAGATGCCGATGATACGATTAAAATTATTTTCACTATCAATATATTATTTATATTTTACATTAGCAACATGAAAATGCTTTTAATTCTGGAGATTCTGAAAATTAATAGATACAATCAATTATATCGGAAATGCGAGCTCTCTACAATAATAAAGTGACTAACTTCAGATTAGAAAAAGAAAAGTAATGTACTGAAACTGAATTATTCGTTAAGAAAAATTATCTGTTTCTACAAAAGCAAGTAATGGCCTTCATTGCTTAGTATATACATAACATAAAATGTAATTATATAATTGTTCCTTAAAATTATAAACTTTATTCAAGCGATTGAAAAATTGAGTAATTCCCATTAGAAGGAGAGTCAATAATATTTGTAGTGATTTTTATAGAAGATTTAAAAAATTGCAAAATAATTACTTCTATCAGAAAAATGGTTTGGAAATCAAAGCATAACATATCTTAAATGGCAGACATAACAATCCAGTTTCGAGACCTTAATTTTTTATTTTAACAGATAGAATAAAGACATAATCAGTCTTATGTTATGAAACATTATGATATCTGTCCTTTTTTATTTCTTTTTCATACGAAATTATGCAATTAAAATGAAAATTTAAAAAAACATAATTCACATACTTTATTATCAATTTGGAAAGAATTTATATTCTTTTCACTTTTACATCTAATTGAAAAGGCATTTAATGTCTAAAAAATGACAAAGCAAATCATATATATTTTAATGACTTATTTATTCTAAAGCTAAATAGTGTGTCACTCCAAACTCATTTTTCATTTATGAAATTGAAAAATAAAAAATAATTACAGTAATATCAGAGATCGAAGACAAAGAAAGAAGCAAAATGGTTGTGTAAAATATATTATTATGATTGAAATTATATAACAGAGCATAATTACAGCCTCAGATAACGGAGTTTAATAAGATACCTATAAGAAAATATTATAGAGAAATAATTCATTATACAGCGACAATTGGCTTTATAAAGTAGATTTTTAACAAAAAATAAATAAATAGTAAGGCAGAATATTTTATAATGCTCATTTCAAAATTATTAATACAAGAATAAAAGTCAATGTATAATATCATTTGATGCTTATTTAGATTTTTTCTTTAAATATTAATGAAAAAACCCCCCTCGATATTTGAAAACAAGCATTCAGAATTTAATATGCTTCTTTAATGCTTTATCAGTTCTTTAAATAATAAAATGATAGAAAGCGTTACCGTTTTTTTCTTTCTTGATTACGAAAAATTTAATTTTTTTCTTAAGTGATATTCTTTTAGTTTTTACGAGTCTTGAAATAAATCATGATTTATTAAATATTTTTCACATTTTTGGAAAAACAATAGCGTTAAGGCGAAAATTTTTTAAAAATTATGTTTGTAATTAAAATAATAGTTAAGGAAACTTATGTTACATTTTCTTTGTTACTGTTACGATTATATTAGGAAAGAAGCTATAGAATCAGAACGATTTTTTTTCTTCAATTTTTTGAATGTTTTGTCTTATAGTATAGATAAACAGTTTTTTAAAAAATAGAATCAAATTCGAAGTTATAAATTACTCTGATAATTAATTATAAGGTACTTAGTAATCTTAATTTGACATTTTTTTATTTTTCGAAAAAAAATGAGGATATTGTTCATTATTTCTGTTGAAAATAACGCAATTTTTTACAAAATGAATGAATTAAATTACTGTTAACTAACAGCAGTTAATAAATTTGCAAAAAATTATTATTTATATCTGAAAAATTATTATTTATATTCCGATATCTTTTCTTGAGGTCTTAGTTTATAAAATATATGCGTTTAAACAAAAGCTAAATTCCGTTAATGGAATAAAAGCATGTTTATTACCCTTAGGAATCATGATTAAGAATAATGTAAAAAAAAATAATCCACAGAACTACATATATGTTTTAACATACACGCTACGACTTATAAAAATATGCTTTTACGTAATATAAATTTATAGTTTCTTTAATAAATTTCTATTTTTAAAAATTCAGAGCTTTCTATGGCTTAAAATTTACAGTTTGAATTTGATTGTTCTTTAATTAAAAATTGCAGAATTTTAAGAATGATAATCATATAACAACAAAAAGCTATTTGCCATCTAAAATTAAAATATTGATTGAAAAATATTTAAATTAATATGAAAGAAATTAGCAATTCGACAATGTTTGTTTCTTTTATCTGTTATTTTTTTGTCATATTTATATAATATGAGGCAAAGTATTTAAACTGCTTTACGTATAACATGAGGAAAAATAACTAATTATTAATTGCCTTTATTTACTTACCTGAAGTCTTATAGTTATAGTGGAGAAGTCATTTATTTAATTAAAAATATTTTACTTGAGGCCTTTCTTGCAAAACAACAAAAAAGAAAAGGCTGTTTAGAGAAAAAAATAGTAGAAGCCAGGTGTTAAAAGTTAAAAAGAAATTAATAAAGATTTCAAGGAATTATCGGGCGTTCAAATTACTTTTATTTAAATTTTTTTATCTACATTAACGATAGCTATGTGCTTCAAATCTGGCTGTCATGTATCGTAGTCTTATCTGTTTATCTAAAAAAATTCTCCAGCTGTAACTTTTAAAACAAAGAATTTACTACTTGGTCATATTAAGAATATTTAAAAAAACATCAATGTTTCATAGTAAAGAAACTTTTCAATTAATGAAAATGAAAAGAAATATTAATTATGTTAATTTCGTGGCACAAAAGTGACGTTCCTTTATATACGTTAGTTTAAAACGCAAAAAAAAAAGAAGTTAGGAATTAATGCATAGCTGCCATCTTGTAAGAGAAGCTATTTTAAATGACAGTTTGTGTATATCGCTGTTTTACCACCATCCTTTATAATCGTTGAAACTTTTATTTATTACTTAAAGGCTGAAGTTTTACCTTGGAAAACTGCTGATAAATGGTACCTAAATTATGGAATCGCGTTCGCTTTAAAAATCTGGAAATTTCGTTGTGTTTGAAGAAAAATTACTCTGTGAACTATTATTAATTGTCCAAACACATGTAAGAGAAACGCATAATGAAATGTTTGTGAACGAATCATTAATTCACTAATACGACAAAATTTAAATTCCTCTTCTAAAAAAATCAGCTAAGTTATTAATAAGCGAAGAAAAATTCAGCTGAACTTATTTGTATATAAGCAATATTTTGCTGTAAAAAATTCATACCAACATTAATTTGTTTCCTGTTGAATTTGAAAATTATTTGTCTTTTTTTTCCCCTCAGAAAAGGTGTTTTTTTTGTTCCATCAGATAATACAAAACATAAAAATTAAAATCATTCCATTTTTTCAGGTTGTATGTTTTCGCAAATTTGTGTCAATTACAATTTTTATTAATTATGTTAATTTGCTTATAATCATCTAATCTAAATCCTTGATCATTTATCCAAACTATCATAGTTCAAATTTTTTTATCAAGAATTTATTTTTATATATCTAATGGTAATAAAGGAGAACATGCGTGTTTGATGATCTACCGATTCAAAAAATATTATAATATAAAAATGATTTTCGAAATTTTAAACTACAAAAAAAAAGTTTCTTTAACGGCATAAATGTAATTGTCAGACAAAGTAACTGACATAAAAAGATATTTCAAGTTAATGAATTCAAGGAGGATTTTTCTATTTTCGTCAAGCATTAGTAAAGCATTAAAATATTCACCAATATTCTTCTTACCAGATATGGTTATAATGTACCATACCTCGAAATGTTCTATTCCACTTAGAAATAATGTTTAGATTCTTAATTATTCATCTAATGCTGTTCTTTTCATTATTCATTTAATTGATTTTCCTTTTTATGAGTAATGAAATATTTCGTAATTTATCTATTGAATTCTATTATTAACAATAAATAGAATTTGAAACAGCAAAGAGATGTTAAGATTTTTCAAAATTTAAATCAAGTACTATGAGAATTTTGATGCATTTAATCTGTTGACATTTAGAATTCTATTTATAGTATAGTTTATAGTTATTTCCATGCTTAAACCGAAAACATTTGATTATTTTTTTTATCTAAGAAGTTAGTATCTATTAGTAAATTCCATATAATTATCAACTAGTGTGTGCTAGGCATTGTACACATTTTCATATGTCTTTTCGAATTTTTTGACGATTACTATAATTTCTCTATAGTATTTACACGAGAGAAAAAAAATGGAAACACAATAACCTTTCTAAAATATTAGGAAGATAATTTGATAATTCCATTGTTTCACGACAAACTGTTTATCGTAAACATGATGCTTAAAGAAAATAGAAAAAGATTACAAGCGGAGTAGCAAACAACGATTTACTACTGTTTCTTAGATACAAGAGAAAATCATTGTTTAATGGTCTGAGAGAGTCATTATAGAGGTAGTCAGGTATATTTTGGTCTCTGGGGAAAGAAATTGGAGAGAACATATGTTGTAAACCTAATGTCAAGGAAATATTGCCTCTTATGCAAGTAAACCAAATCTGATTGATTTTTTTTGTGTGCAATGTAGTGCTACTCTCATACTGAATTCTTATACATTCCGCACTAAAACTGTTTTACAAAATAAATCATAAATCCAGCAACAAATATTTATGTAATGAGGTCATATAATTTTTTAGATTGTTGGCAGAAAGAAATAGCAAATAAATATATTTCACATTTATAGTACATGATATATAGTTAAATTGGAATTCAATTAAAATTATATGATGTATGATAGTAATACATCGATACATCTTGATCTATTTTAAATATTAATTTTCATAATTTTCTCGTTTATAGTATTAAAAGTACACATAGCACAAGAATAATCAATTAAGTGATATCAAAAAGATTTCCTGCATTCAGAAATAAAATAAAAAAACATATTAAGCTTATTTTGCGATTTATCCATAAAAAATTCATAATTGAATGATGATTTATTTCATTTTCTATACTTATAATTCATTTACAAATAAAATCCTATTTTATGGCCTTAAAGCCATAGATTGATAAGTCAAAGCATACGATTTTAAAGTAAAAATAAATTTACTTGCAATTTAGAAGTAATAGAATCATTGGATTCTAGATTAATGAATTTACGATATTAATACATGTTTCAATCTGAATCTAGTAATTTGTGAATTGTAGCTTTAAATTCCCAATTAAAAAAAACAACTGAAAATAGAATAAAAGAGTTGGAGAAAGATTTAGAAATTATATTTAGCAAAGTTTGAGAGATTTGAGACTATATTAACAGCGCACTTTTTTCTTATTTTTAGGTGACTTATTCTACATAATAAATTGATTTTTTCACTTAGATAATTCAGTACATCATTCTAAAAAGATTACAATTTTCAAGTTCAAAAATAATAATTAATATCAAATCTAGATCAATGCCATTTGATGCAGAAATTGAAATTTAGAATATTGCAGCTGCATATTATTAAAGAATAAGAGCTTTAAAATGAAATTTTCCAACCATATGCAAAATAAATATATTTCAGAAGATTTTAGTAAAATAAAACATTTTATTCTTCCACAAACTGAGCCAAGTGTAAAAAAAAGTTTATGTCACATAAATGTATATCTACAATTTATGTTTAATTAATAAGCTTGAAAATCATTAATCACTCTCGTTTTACTCAAGAAGTACTTTTTAATGATTTGTTTTGAAACATCATTGCATTCTATAAAAGAATATTTTAAAGGTTTCATGATTATTGTATAATTTTCTATAAAGGCAACATGAAGTGTTTCCAGAATATACAAATAACTTGCGTAATCCAGATATTTCAATTTAATAAAACATGAAGTCAAAATATTCAAATTGAAACTAAAATAAAAAGCATTCCAAACTGCCTCTCTTTCCTTATAATGAATTACATTTATTCACTGGAAGTTAAAGTTGAAATTATTTTAAATCTCCTATGTAAACCGGAGAGGAAAAATAATTACTTGCAGCATAATTTTGGGAAAATTAAAGGGGATTAAAAATAATCTCCTATGTCTCTTTCAGATATAATAATAAATAAATTTTACATTTGCTCTATGTCCTTGGGGTGCTGATAATTGCTTTCAACAAAACATCCTGTGCAATGGAATGGATAGAAGTGTGAAGACAAAGCCATAGCTTATGACTTTATTCGATTTATAGAATATTTGATCAGATCAAATTCATGACTTATTTCGGAAATGGTTCTGAGACCACTGGCTTTCTTATTACATGAAAACTATTATTTATTTCCAAATACATACAAAAAGCCAGATGGTGTTTGAAATGGAACATTTTACATTCATAAAATTTTAAATTGAAGTGTTCATATCTAATACTTCCTGAGCAATTATGCTTCAACATTTCATTGAATTAATTTATCTTGAGAAATACAAACCTAAAATTAACTAATTGTGATTGAATATTGATATAGAATTCATTACTTTTGTTGATATTTAGCATAATTTAAGTAATATGGCTATTAATTATTACTTACATTAGAAAATTGAATTAACTTGGAATTCATCGTCTCATTTGGAATAAGTTACAGCAGTACTCGAACTTTCTTTAAAAAAAAAGGAAAAAAAAATCACCATTTTTACTATTTTTTCATTAAATTGTTTAAAGAATATTCTAATAAACTGTAATTTTAGCCTGAAGCTTTCTTCCATTGTTAAGTAATATTTTTAGTAATTATTTTGAGATTGTTGCTATATTTATAATTAAAGATTGACTTCATAAGAGAGTAACGATTTAAAGGATTTTAAATGCTGTTCCCTTTTAAATAGTGTTGGCGAAAACATTTTTGTACTTGTAAGATAAGAAATTAGGGTGAAGCATGGTATAATGAATAGAACAGCGTAAGATTTTCAAAGTATTAAGTACTATATTTCCATCAAGAGTTGAAAATTAAAAGTATTCAGTTGAGGAAACTATTAATAACTACATTAAATATTTAATTCAAAATGGTTTCAAAGATGGCTGGTTACGAAATAAATATGTGGTAAGGATATCACGTTTTATGCTTCATACTATACTGAAGAATAATGGGAATACATTTATGGCCTTTATAATTTTGGTTACAATATACAAAATTTCATTTATTTAATTTTTTGAATTTATCAATTAAACTATTTTCATGCTCATGAATGTCCAGACTGTCGGACGGTTTACTCATTGAAAGAATTTGTATTGGTACAGATCAATAATTTTTATAATAAAGTCTTATTATAAATTACATTTTATATTTCCATGTGTTTATAAATTACTGCATGCTGATGCACTGATGAAAAGAAACTTATTTAATGTTGCTATATATTCTTGATAGAAATCAATAACTTGATAGAAATCAATAACTAGACAAACAAAAGAATTTTTTTATACATTGATCAAATTTTGTCCATATAGTTTGTCACTTTTTAAAAATTTTCACAGCTCAGAAGAGTTAAAAAAAATCCAGAAACTGAATTTTTTTTTGATAACAACATTACGTCTCTTCGTCAATAAAATAACTGTCTAATTGTTCTTAATTCTGACGTAATTATTTTCTTTCCTTGTATGGGGCAAAATTGAAATAACTTGGATTCACAGTTGCATGTGATGTATTCAGCTTCCTCTATCAGAAGTATGTATGATTGTAATCCTTACGGTATTTGTGTGTCTGAATGGTTATAATTAAATGCACATTTCAAAGAGTGCCTCTTGTTGAAACTGTATTTCTTCAAAAAGAATTTATAGCCATAAAATATTTTAATGCACGAATAAAATCGGCATAGAGACTACGTGCTGATTTCACCAAATCAATAATAATAAAAAAAGACAGACAGACAGACTTCTCTTTTAAGGATTTAGACTGATACATAATACCACATTGAGAGACTACATTCCTAACTATATACATTCATCTCTTTTAATTACAGAATTAAATTCCCATTAAATCTGGCAAGTATGATTGTAATCCTTACGGTATTTGTGTGTCTGATTGGTTTGATCTTCGTACACAGACATATATAAGAAAAACGTTTTCATCTATTCAAGGAGATCTCAAATGTTGCTATTCATCGAATTTTGAAGCAATTTGTTTTGTAGATCGTAATGATTTCTCTTCGCTTAATATTATACAAATAGCAATAAAATATTATTGAATTAGAAGGCATAAACAAATCTTGAAGTATTTAGGAAACTTAATTACGTCTTTAGGAATAATTATAATACTAATATGTAGGATTATTTTGTATTATAATTTTAAGAGATTTGTCGTCAATATTATTTCTTTTTATTTGTAAGACATATGTTTAAAAATCTAGAAAAAAATTAATGTTATCCTAAACATTGCTTCAATTAGACTTTGCTTCATTCCTAACTTATTCTAAGGCCAAGCGTTGTTATATCTAAATATTCTAATGATACACAGTAGAATTACTGATGCATCTACATACCATATCTTATAACAACAACACGTCAAGCTTAGAAATAACATCCTTTAGAAATTAGCCAAGCTACTGTGACTCACACAGTTGTCCGTGAGGTACAGAGCAATGGCTGTTTGTTCCCAGTGATGGTAGAGTGTTTTGATTACGAAGTAGAATACCACCAGTGATTTCAATCGTATTAAAAGCACAATCAGTGGATATCATTAGAATTTCAAATGATACATTCTGTGTGGAACTCTACTCTTTGATGCAAACAGAGACAAAACATACAATTGATGGACAAACTGGGATTTCAGAAGTAACCGAGGGTTTAACGTGGACATTTCAAGTTAAATAATCCATATACAAGTAATAGTTACGCTATGATAAAATTTGATGTTATGAAATAGAGCGGCAACATTTTTGTTTCTAATTAACAAGATGTGAATAATGTATTTACTATGAAATAAAGAAAATAATGAGAATTTAGACATTTCTTATGAAATTCGATTTAAATGCAAATATTTAAAAATACTTTTAAAATTTTATCCTTTCATGTTCATTATTCATGTTTCGTTGATGATAACATTAATTTATACGTGGCAATCAATGTTAAAGTTCGATAGATCATTCAGATTTCAAATCAACAGAATATTTAATTTGCCATATTTTACTGACGAGAAGATTTGAAAATAAAGATAAATGCTCATAAACAGATCTTAAAAAGATATGCTATTTTTTTACTAATTCGTTGCTGTATTTATTGAAAAACTTATAAGTGTGAAAAGAGCAGATGCCTGTAAATCTCCACAGATACATTTCATTATTTTTTTTTACTTAAACCATATTTTTGTTAAATTTGTGAAGTTCTTGCAATGCTGATTTATTTCGTTTATATTATTGGAGATTTTTGTTGAAAAATGACCAACAATTACGCTAGTAATACTGCTGAAACGTAAATAAACCATTAAAAACTTTATTAATTTCTGATTTATTCCTTGATATATTTTACAGTTTCCTTAAATTCTATAAAGTGATCATGCAACAAATGAGACCAGGGAGGTGAAACTTCTCTAATTCATCCAAATCTTCTAAATTATTTGTAAAAATGTGCATCTTTTCAAGTAATGCATTGATCATAAACTAATGTAATTTATTAAATTAACTAGTTTAAACCTTCCTATATTACTTTCAGAAAAAAAAGGTTATCTTTTTATATATTACTTTGATACGTTTGAGAAGGTACGGTAGTGCCTTTTTTTTACTGAACTAGTTAAATATTTTGCTAAGGGGCTTCTTTATTTTTAAAAGCTAATATGTTTCAAAATTCTTAAGATCATCATATTCACCTGAAAGCCATTTCTAATACTGATCGATTTTCAAGTATCTGATCTACATTTTTGACTGTTATAATCTTTACATGAAAGTAATAATTCTACGAAGAACGAAATAGCAATGGGAAAAATTGTTATTTTTGAAGTCTCAATTGTATCAAGCATAATACCCTAAAAGGCATGGAAGCAAGATAGCAAGAGAATAAAATATTTCAAATAATGCATTTAAAAATAAAATTGACCCGCAATTTAATAAATTAAATTTTGAAATTGTTTGAATTTTTGATTATATTTAGAGTAATTATTGCTATAAGATTTATTTTATGCGATTTCTTAAAGATATTTAGACCTGAAAAATATTAATAATACTTACCGTAAATTATTAGTATATTTATTAAACGTTAGTGGAGGAAGAATACTATGTATTGCTAATCTATAAATCAGTTATCTTTTTGGGGATTTTATAGTAAAGGTGATAGTTTGTCTCTCTATTTACTATTACAAAGGTATTTCTTTTAGTAGAGATAATGGATAAGATAGTCAATGGCCATTAGACTATTAGGCACTCCTAATCCCTTGTTACTATTATGCTACTTCTGTCATTCAATGTTATTCCACTACCTAAGCACTTAGCTGTTGCCATTTATGGTTACTTCTTTTCTGTGCAAAATAGAGTTTCCATATGGTTGCAGAATAGAAGTTAAACATCTAAACAAATGAAATCGCTTCTTTAATTTAATTTTTTAATTATAGTTTGATTATAAATAAAAAAGAGATGGTAATTATTCAATGGGAGAAAGAAAAAAGGCAGAAAGAATACATATTTTGAAAAAAATCATATAAATAAAAAAGAGATGTAAATTATTCTATTAAAGAAAAGAAGGCAGAAAAAATAAGTATTTTTAAAAAATCGTATTAAAATTTAACTCTAAATTAGTAAGATATTTATAAACAATAGTTTAAGATAGTATTTTCATGTTTAAATTATTATATCAGAAAGATGCAGATAAAAGAGAAAAAAAAAATGCAAAATAGTCAATTTATAAAAAATATGACCTAAAAGTTAACACTTTTTAAACTATGTGGAGTAGAGAATTAAGAAAATTTCCAAAAAAGGGCATAATATATGGATTGATTTGTTTCCACATCTTTATAATATTGAAGCGTAAAATTTTCTCTTAGTAATGCAAATAAAATCAGTTATGATATTTAATTCTACAAAAATGCAAATTTATGGAATTCTTTTTACTAATAAGTTTGATATCTTTATTTACAGCAAATACAATATTGAAAATTAAACTACAATTAACAAAATTATAAAAAGTACAACACATATAATCTTATTAGACTTGTTAGAAAGAAAGTAATGAAATTCTAATTATGATGACAAAATATTAAAACTCACTTCTGAATATTTATTTTATATTTTTTCCCTCTCCAACATAAAATGAAATTTATTGCTCTTTTATATTAAATTTATTTGTATGAAATAATGTATAATTTGAAATTCAGTTCTTAATTTTTTGAATCCTTTTTAAATACAAAAATTTAGAAAATCCAGTAACTTTAGAAGATTTAATAATTAAATTTTGCAATTGATGAAATGTATATATGCGAATCAAGCTGTTAAAATACTTGATAATATCTTGCGACATGATATTACTCCCTTCAATTATTGGAAAGGAAATTGAAGTGAATTTAAACCTTACATAATTTAATCTAAGGATGAAGGTTCCTCAGCTTTTCGTAAATTATAGGCATCTTCCTCTTCATGTCTGAACATTAATGTTCAATTTATCTCCTTTTCATTCAGCTAATGTATAGAATATTCACTTCAAATGAAGAAGATTTAAATTCACTTGAGATCTTTGACAAGCGTTAATGCCATACCATATATGATTAAAGCGAAGCACATTGTGTTAAAATTTGGCTGCTAGATATTTTAATCCTTCTCTTGTGTTTCGTCGTATAGTTTGGATTTCAGTGTCCGCTCAATTTTAGCTGCTTCATTATTTTTATCAAAGTACAAAAATTTTGATTACTCTGGAATTCCCATGGAAAATCTAGGAAGATTTAATGCTATTTCCAAGCAATTAAATTCATGATAGCAGGACAAGAAATATTAGGTTTACACAGATTAAATTTATTTATTATTTAATTATTGAGTAACATTGTAACATTGAGTAATGTAAACATTGAATATTCTACATCGGTTATTTCAATTAGATGTATAGAAATATATTTAGTTTATGAAAGAATCCAGAAGGAAGCATAATTTAGACTTGTAGTAAAGCAAATAGATTTACTAGAGATATCAAAAGTAGGTCGTGGACACAAATATGTGAGGGAGGTATAATTCTGTTTTATATATTTTTACTAAAGGGTACCACGAAAGCTGGCTTTGGTATTTTTGTAACTTTTCTTTGATTAACTTTTAATTGGAATTCGAAACGTTAATAGAACCCTGTATATAAGCTATTTGTATTTCAAAGATACGAGAGCTGTATAGACTTTTTTCTTTGTGGTTTTGAAAAATGTATCTAGAATGAACAGCTACATTATTCATTTGAAAAAAATATAATCTGTTCATTGAAATACTTATAATTATTGCCGAATGCTGTTATGAAAGAATATGTTGAGCGAAGAGCATCAACCATATGAATTAGCTAAGCTAAGCTAATTAGTTAAAGTGCGAAAACGGGCTAAGAATAACCATTGAAAAAAAAAGCAGTATTAGGTTTTGAAGAAGTAAATGATATATCATCAAGTAAAAAAGATGTAAACCTGCGAAATGATAAACAAGTTAGAACCAGAAAGTTTAACTGCGATATTTTCTAAAAAGTTGTATGCATGGAGCATTCTCAGCATAATTCCATTAATTGCAACTATGTAATGAATTGAATATGTAATTAATTTTTTGATTTTTTTTTACATTCACATTTTTTACTTTTATATCGCTTCACAGTTTTTTATTATAAATAAAAATATTTCAGTTGGAATGTTGGCTACTTTATTTATTTTATTTTCAGGTCATTTAGCTCATTCCTTGAACTTTTATGTTTATTATATTATTATCACTTTTAAAAAATAAAAAAGTGTTTAAAATAATTGCATTTATTAGTATTTATTCAATTATAAACCCAATTTTACTAATTAATTTTTTTTTATAAATTTCTGTTTTACAATAACATATCTTAGAAATATGCCCAAATTTTCATGCTGGTACAGATGGTGGCCTGCTTGAAGTTTCAAGATGAAATGAAAAGAAAAAAAAACATTTGCGTGATTAGGCAAAAGATTATTATCAGATTTAATCCGAGAATCCATTGTCTTTCCCAGCATTGATTTAAGGATTTTGTAAATCAATAAAAACGACGGAATGCTATAGAAATTTACTGTTCAAGGCCTCACACTTGAGAAATCATTTTTTTATCCTAACAAGTGGCAAATTTAGTTGATATTACCACCGACAAGTATTTATGTTGATGATCTACAAAAGGCGTAGTGAAAGCGAGATATTTTAACCTCCATTCTGTACTTTTTCGTCAAGCTAATAGCGTGTGCTATTCAGATCACTGGTTCACAGTGCCAAAATGTTTTTTCTTTGGAACAGCAGGTGTTTTTTTTTGTTTTGGAGTGCCACTGACTTGTTCAGAAAAGTCACAGTTTTCTAAGGAAAGGACTATCAGACAATGCGATAAAGGCTCTGTTCCAAAAAATGTCGGCTGCCCGAGCATTTCAATTACTGAGTTGAAGTCGTACAGAAAAAGATCTTACAGCGGTTCCGGATTTTCATTATCTCCGTTTGCGTGTTACATCTCGTTCTGAAACTCTGAAGAATGGTCACGTACCGTCTCAAGCATCATGGCCTTGAAATATTCACGCACTATATCTAGTCTTACCAACTCTTGAGTTCTAATATCATTAATAAACGCTATAATTTCGGGAACGCTATTCTGTATCTTGTAAATGAGTGTGAATCGAGGAACCGAAGATCTTTAACTTGTCCTTGTATTTCCAAAATAATAATGGTCAGGCTTGCGGTTTCCTCCAAAGGAATAATTGGCCCCATTCTTTCAAGAGCAATTGGTAAATACTGCAGATTACTTGGTATTTTGGAAGAATATGTGACGTTCTATACTGCTCTTGAAGGACTGTCCGAACGTCTCTTGCTTCATGCAACATAGTGTTGGTGCAGACATAACACCTGCAGTATTTCATTTCTTGAGTGAACATTTCACTGATAATGTAATTTACCTTAGATTACGCTATGAACACAGGAATTGAAATTGAACGGACAATTTATCCGACAGGCTTATCTGGTATACCACCAAAACCCAAGCAATTTGGAAATTAAACAACACGTCTGTCCAACTATCATGTTTGCAATCTGGTTTTTGATTGCATCATATTGTTTCAGCAAATGAGAGTTACATAGAACATTTTTTAAAACATTTTATTGAATTAAAAAATTGTTAATTTTTTGCAACAGTCCCTGCAATATTTTCATATTGGTTCTAATTTTTCCTATTTTGCTGCGCCTCTTATCAGTGGCAATGCTAATTAAATGTGCAATTTGGTGGGATAAAAGTACTCTGATTTCCCATGCGTAAGGCAACATACGATGCATTTCTATAGTATTTCTTTCTTTTTGTTCATTAATTTTCAAATTCTCTCAGTCATATTGGGACCACTCGGTATGTATCAATGCTATTGCAATAGTGTAATAAACCCTTGTTCTTAAACTTGTCTTTCCAATACTTTTCAAGAATATTACATTGTTTTGTAATTTTTTTAAGTCATGGAGTGAACTAGAATTCTGTATCCTTGGTGAGGTTTTTACTTCTGAAAAGTGTGAGACCTGTGAAAATTCTTTATTGATTATTAGAAAGTTTTTGTAGTGAATTGTTCAGACATGACTGAATGCCATCAATGTTACTGAATAATAAATCTCAGAAGAGCATTCAACAAAGCTTATTTGAAATTTGAGAGCTCCTCTATGTCGATAGAGATAATTCCTGTAAAAAAATCCGGGTTTTGATTTGTGTGATTTGATTATTGTATGAATATTCTCGAGATTCTTGAAGATCTAGGCTTTGGCAAAAGTTTATTTTATATAAGATTGATTCTGATATATAGATCTCTACCTTAATATGAAATTTATGACTTTTTCCGTAGATGGAGCTTCAAACATTATTTGGATCAAAATGAGTCAGAAATTGCTGGACCACTTAAATTAGGATAAAAGCATATGGAAACTCACCAGATTTTGCCATGATCAATTATTTGTTCTCAAAGTTGAAAACCACCATGAAAAATTATTATTCGAAAAATCGAAGAGGGGAGACAATTTGTCGCGTGATTTATAAGCAGACTTTAAAAATAAAGCGAGGGGGAGCAGGGAAATCCTTCAAAGCGATTCCAGTAATAGAAGAAAACTGAATCGAAGTGTAAATATAGAAGAGGAATATTTGTAACTATTATTGGTAGTTATTTAATTTTTATAGCTTCTATGTTTATTGGCGAGTTTTACATTACTCTGTTATTTCCAAACTCCATTATATATTTAGTACCAAGATGATTGATAATGCGGTATCTTGGTGCGGTATATAACGGAGATCGCAAAAATAAACAAGTACCCGCTTTTTCAATTTAGCATACATTCAAATTGCATTATGAAAATGTAAATTTTGATATTTGTGGACGGATATGAATTTTAAGGAGTTCATAATACTTGGAAGATCATATTATTTTAAGTTCCTAGGAATTTTTTCTATAAGCATCTGGAAAATACATTTTCGTTAAACTGGAATTTTAAATTTCTTTCGCTTTCTTTGCTTCCAAAATTATATACAGTTTAGAACACTACGAAATTAGAGGAAGAAATTTTAATAAGTTTTAAGAATTCAGTTGAAGATTCTTAGAATTTAAGAAATATAAATACAAAGTATGAATTTATATCTGGGCTCAGTTTAGACTTTAAATAAAACGAAATATATCTTGTTACCTTAAGAAGGTTTGATTCTTTATACAGAAAATATTCATAAAAAAAAAATAAGAATAAGCGATAATAAATAATCTATAAACTGAAAAAAACTGAAATAAGAAAACATTGCACTAAAATTATGGAGAAGGCAAACAAATACAAACACAGGAATCATTAGTCAAATTTTATTAAAAAGAAGAATTAAAATATCCTAAACTTTTTTTTATGCACAAACTCATTTAAAATTATATTGACAACATGAGTCATCAACATCTGTAAGATTTCTGTTCATTACACACACAGAAATATCTTAGTTACGAAAAAATGTATATATTACTTCCCGTTTAAACTATCTTGATAATAATTTTAAAAATGTTTCGTGCCTTCAAACGCTCACATACGACTAAAAAAAATACCATTTTTAAGCGATTTAAATAAGCTAAGAATTGTTACTGACAGTAGCATATTTGTATAATATTATCACTTCAGTCACTTTTATCTCTTTTTGGCGCATATGAAATGTTTTACTCAGTTTTGACAGAAAGCAATTTTGCCCCTTCTCAAACTGTCCTTCCTTTTCTTGATGCTTTTCCGATTGTAAATAACCTTATCTGCAATGTGACTTTTACTATACTTTCAAATTTTGTACTTCATTGAGACTCAATTGGGAATCTGATTCGAGATATTGCTATATGATAAAGATTTCATTTCGATATTTCAATGTTTCTAGTTTTTTTTAATACATAAGCACAAATTTATATTTTCTTGTTGTTTAGAGATACATATAAAAATCAGAATAAAAATGGAAATAAGGTAATGGTTGAATTTTTTGATAATAATCTATATATGAGCATTGAAATCAGTGTTTTGTATGACTTTCAGAATGATCATTATAGTTTCAAATTTAGACAGACACTCATTTATTAAAATTTTAATAATCTAAATAAATTTAATTTCAAGTAAAAATTGGAAATATTTATTTTCAAATACTGAATGAATTTTAATGCCTTAAACTAATGCAGTTAAGGAGAAAAATTTTTAAAAAGGGCACATTTCTTTTGAAAATTTTAATAACTGAATATTTATGATTAAAGGAATCTGAAATTGTATGATGAATCGTTGATTAAAAAATATAAATTCTTATGATATTATTAGCCCAATATTCAATCGAAATTCAATATGTAAGTGCAATGTTCAGAAATTTCTTTTCAAATATTAGAATTTTTGTTTTCAGTATTTGATCAAATGTTTTTCATTTCGAGAAAAATAACTCAATTCAATTTAAGGAATGAATGAGAAAAGTTTAAAAGGGTGGAAATATATAGAAACTGAATCTTATACAAATAATAATTATGTGAAGTTACAAATAGTAATTTGTTGGATGAAAAAAAAAATGGAAACCTTTATTTTTTATGTCATATACAAATAAATGATTTTTAAATTTTTTGAAAAAGCATCATGGGAGAATAGACGAACGAAAAAGTATCATTCGCAATCATAGTTTTTAATTTTTATTTTGAGTCTTTTGAAAAAATATAAACGTAGAAAAACGTAAAACATTCGAGTATTAAATTCACACAAACTCTCTTAACAAAAATGATTGATTTGGTTTCATGATATAACATATTGTACTTTTTCCATCATCACTTCTTCTTGACAATTCATCAAAAATATATATTTTATTTTTTATTTATTAAATGTATATTATTTTTTAAGTAGAGATTACTAGAGACATAAAAATATGATAATATTTAAACTCATTGGAAATATTCTAAAACCCTTAAAAAATTAGTACTGTGTTATAAACTAACTTCTGATTTAGGACTTTTATGAAATACATTCATTAACTATTGAATATTCTTTGATGAATCAATGGAGATATAAAAATTTTGCATTAGCAATTTCAATGATTATTTTTGTTGACGTTGTGCTGTATTTTTAAATACTTTGTACTTAAATAGGTACATGAGAAAAAGTAATTAAATGACGGAGATTTTATGACGTTGTAAGAAGACTATAT
>JAPMOR010083358.1:2201-17705 GCA_026543865.1 Argiope aurantia
CCAAATTAGTAGAACAAAGCATTAGTAGAACATTCCAAATTAGTAGACAAGCATTAGTAGAACATTCCAAATTAGTAGACAAGCGTTAGTAGAACATTCCAAAGCAAGCATTAGACAAAGAGCCTTTTAACTGCTCTGCATTTATTCTTCCGTTGTAAAATAAGTTCCAGAAAATTTTGGAACGTTATAGTATAGTATAAATCAATATACATTATTCTTATCTTTTAGGATACCTGGAGGCAAAGCCCCTAGGTTTCCCAAGAAACCTGCCATTAAACAGGAAGGAGACTCTTTATGTCTAGAGGTGGTCCTGGAAGCCCACCCTTTTCCCAAAATTATATGGTTCCTGGGAACCAAGGAAGTCAAGGAGGGACCAAGGCACAAAATGAAGAAGAAAGAGACTTCGAAGGACACATATGTATTAACGCTAGAAATACTTGTAAGCCATCCTCTTATTTGTCCTTATTATTTTTTATTAAATTTCAAATATAAATTTGAAGAAAATGACATGTGTATTATGAATCAGTTACTATTATTTTCTAAAATAAGCATGAGAATGAAATAAAATTTGTTAATTTAAGAGTAATAAAAAATGTATTAACATTTCTTATCTTGGAATGTATGTGTATGGAAGTGTTTAGTTTTTAGTCAATGGAAAGATAAGACTATTTGTTATACTTATTAATTAGTGATTTCCTCTAATATGCTGACATTCAATATTGATCAATTTTCAAAACTTTTACGAGGATCAGGTGGTAGTTAATGCCGCCCGAAAATCAATGGAAAGTTAATAGAGAAGAGATACTAAATATCAGAGGATAAAGAATATTTCAGCATTGTGCTTCTATTTTGTACTGTGATTTAGGAAATAAATCAGCATTCTTATGAATGAAACGTTTTTGTATTTACTCTAAGCTTATTCATTTAACCCGGCTTATTTCTAAAATTTTACATGTTCGATATAGAGTTAGATTTATCATGGCTAATATGAACTTTGATGCTGAATATCTTTGAGGTATTTAGTAAACTTGCTTTCTAATATTTTTTTAATTTATCAAAAAATATTTTAAGGTTGAGTCCTAAGGACTATCACCGGTCACGGCATAACTCGTTCCTCTGGAGGCACGTTTCGTCCTTCTTAATAGGTAGTTGACTTTAGATCTTTTCTGTACCTGCCGGAGTGTGGAGAAGCAACCACCATACCGGCTGTTTTTCATTATGGTGGGATTTAAGTCGCATATTAGCATATGTTTCGGAAATTTTATATTTTTGGCACTTTTTTTTGCTAATATCTAAGTTCACCTACCCTTTATGAACGAAACGCGTTTTCAAAAATGAAAAACGATGTTATTTATTTTCAAAGTACATATTCTCAAATATGATATTTGTATAAACTTTTTACACTACCGAGTTTTTGTAGCATATTAAATGGACATATCTTATTTTTAATGTCGTGATTGTTTTCTTTAACAGGATCCTTCACCAGAAGATGGTGGCACTTATAGATGTAATGCTGTTAATGAGTTAGGAGAGAGCAATGCAAATATTGCTCTTAATTTGCAAGGTAATTACAACTAATGTTAAACATTCGATTCATTGCGCAATCTACATGCTCTTAACTCTACTTTAGTTCATTTTATTTAAATTAACAGCCTGTATTGAAGCATCTGAAGGTAATTTTGAACCGTGATCAGATGACCAGGATTTTACATGAGTTGGCATCTCTTTTTCTAAACCAATGGGCTTGTTAACTCTACGGAGAAGTTACTTATTGTACAAGATAATCTTATGAACGCTAAACAATGGCCATTTAATCGTTAATCAAATGAAATAGTTATTTCGTTTATAACTTTAAACAATAGGATCTAAAAGAAATAATTCACATTTGTTCAAGTCTATTACAACATTCAGTATTAAACTATTAAATAAATATGATATGAATTCCAGATGCAAGAGTTTCTTTATTTGTTTTTTATAAACACAAGCAAATATATTTTCTGATATTTTTGAATTGCCAAATTTCTCAGTAGAGTTTGAATATTTTAGAAATAATTTAGCCGGCGTCCTGGCATAGGGGTAGCGCGTCTTCCTCGTGATCTGGGCGTCACGGGTTCGAGTCCCGGTTTGGGCATGGTTGTTCTTTCGTTGTTCTATCTGTGAGATGTGTGAATGTGCCCTCCTGTAAAAAGGGGTTGTGCAAGCGAATGAGTGATGCGTGAGTAGCTAAGTCGTTCCCTTGGCCCTAGTTGGCGCTACTATAGAAAACAAGAGACGCACCCCCTCAGGCTTAAATTCGGCTGTCTCTGACAGCGGGGCTTGTCCGTGGCAAGTGCCATAATTACAAACAAAGAAATAATTTATTTTATTTGTGACAAAAATTGTCTTTTAAAAATTAATTCATTTCTGAAATATTTTTAGGCAAATCCGTTTTTTGATAATGAATAGAAATTTTTCATAAAGAGGTAAAATAAAATTTTGAAACATTTTGAGAAACTTGAACCGATTTTTTCAAAGAATGTCTGTTCTTCTTTATTATACGTTGTTTTGAAAGAATTCTTATAAATATTTTATGTTTATTCCTAATAATTCTATTATATCAAACCATTAATAACCACTGTAAGATCTAAGTTATCTCAAATAAGTAGGAATTTCATAACTTTTCGTGATGATCTATATTTTAAGATTCTACAAAAACAATTAATAACAAATAAATGAATCAATAATAACTTTCGTAAAAAATAATAATATTAAGAGGATTCTATAAAGAAAAAACAATCACGGTTTTGTTCAAATTATTTAAGACACTAAATTGCTTCTCAACAGCTTAGTGCGTTTTAGTTGCCATATCATGCCATCTTTCTAAAATCTATATGTCTGTTTTTCAGACTTTTCCTTTCTCTTCAGTTATTTCAAGATTATTTCAATAAAATTTAGTTCATCCACATGAATCAATTTGACATCACAAACCTTATTTGTCTGTTCTTTAAGCTCTCATTTGAAACATCATCTCTTTCTCACTTCTCATCATCTAAAGGTGACACATAGAAAAATGCAAACGAAACTGTGATCGATTGAAATAGGAATGTGTAAAGGAAATTCAATGAAAAGTTATAAAAATCTTTACAACAACTCAATCTAGAGAGCAACGCATTACTGAGAACAGTGAGCACCACACCACTGATCAGTATTTCTGACACTATTTATCCATCTAATCTTGACATCCCAAAATCGGGAATCAAATATCCACACAGCTTTCAGGACGGATATGTCAGTCTATTCTTAATAATAAAAAAATTATCGTTTCATTTTATTTAATTAATACAGAACGGATATAACATAAAACAACTCGCCTTCGTATAGGACATACTCTGTTCACCCACAAACACCTTGTCTGCTCCACATTTCGCACAGATTTTACAGTTCATCACATTTTAAATGAATGCCCTATTTTTAAAATGTTCACCATAACCAGTTATTTCATTTATCACTTTTAACTCTCATTGAATTATTAGAAGAGAAACACCATCTAAATATTTTTAAATTTTTACCACGCATTTAACATCTTCAACTGTTTAAATCTTTTAATTTGTTCTTCATTTTAAATGCATAACCATTTGCTACTTACTGTTTCCAAAGTATTTTAACTATTTTTTTTGTTTGTTTTCATGTAACCATAAATATACTCGCTTTTTAAAGAAAATTTAATCTCTGTTTTACCATATGAATGGTACACTTTGGCCAAAGATGGTTCTTGTGGCAAAAAATACAAACAAATAAACATATAGCATAAAACATCGTTTCAAAGAACAGGACTCTACTGAATTCCACTAATTTATCATATAATTTCTTAAGTTAAAAAGAAACTTTAAATGATTTCAGTTATTATATTAAACAATGATATATATATTTTGTATTTTAAAATTTTGCTTGAAAAAGCTAATTTAATTATTGAAATAAAGCATTTGCTGAATACTCATGAAATCGCATTTTTTTTTTCAGGAGCCGAAGAGGGTCCAACTTTTACACAAAAACCAAAGATCATTCCAAAAGAAAATGGAAAGCTTATTTTGATGGAATGCCATGTTAAATCCAAATCTGCCCTCAGAGTTACATGGTATCAGGGAACTAAGGCTGTTCAAGAGACTATCCGCTTCAAGAGCTCTGTGGTAGAGCTTAGAGGCAATGAATATAAAGTTGCTCTTGAAATAAGGGTAATAAGATGCATTCCATATGCATCATTTTTATATAATAGAATTGTGATTATCCAAGCTGGTTGGAAACTTAATCACTCGGATAATCGAAAACTCGATTAATATCATCTAAATATTAAATCATGACTTTTTCTCTTCATTTTCCCTCACTTCCAAAATTACTCATTAGAAATTATTAAAATAAATCTGTCATTATTTTGTACTATCCTGTATTCAAATTTTAGCAAACATATAAAACTTTCCGATTAACTTTGCCGAATGCATAAAGCCATTCGTTCATTCATAAAGCCTTTTTTTGCCATGAAAATGCCTGAAATTTCTGCACATCAAAATAAAAGCGCTTAAGAACGACGATGTGCTTACATTTTTTAAAAATCTCTAAAAAACTTCTTGAGTTTCAAAAGAACATCTTCCTGTACCAGTAAAGAAAAAAATGTCTCTATTACGAATTAATTAACAATAATTTGATGATAGATACCTGCATAATTAAGATATAACAGCATATCTCGTTTAAATATTTCCCTTTTTCCAATAGGATAAATCATTAATTAATCGAAATGTTTTATTTACATTAATGTATTTTGAGGAAAAGTAAATACGCAAATTGTACTAACACAGTTGATTTATAAATTGAAATGATTTATTTAAAATTCGTAATTGAAGTACATGTATTTCTTATGTTATATTAATTTTTTCTTAATATTGTTTCATTAAATTATAATTTATATGATAACACAATTGTATTTGGGATAATAAAACCGAGATTTTATTTTTGAAAAACCTTTATGTTAACCCTCCAGCTGCGTACCCCGCGATTTCCGCGGGTTGGCAGTCAATCCATTTTCTGTTTCATCCCGCGTTTTCCACAGTTTATGAATGTTTATTTTTATGATTATACATTTTTATTATATTATTATAGTGTAACATATAGTATCAGTTCACTTTCTTTGAAAAATATTTGAGCTTATTTGCAAACATCGCATCTAAATAGAGATTTTAAAGAATTACGCAGCCAGAAGGTTAATACTCGATACTAGCAAACTGAAGTGGCAAGTTAGTTTCTTCTAAAGATATTACATGTAAAATTTCATATAACTATGCAAATATGTAAATTTTTTGCACATATAAATGTGCGATTACTATTGTGCACTAAAGGCGATGAGTTGAAAGCAGCAGTTTCTTTTTGCTTTTTCTTTCCCTAAGCATGAAGCTCTAGATTCCATGCTGTCTTAGTAGGACTAAGACCAAATAGTGCTTCGGTTCTATAATTTTACCGCACTTAACTTAAGGCTCTTGTATGCCTATACGATTTAAAATAAAATTAAAATTTTCTTATAGATCCTTTATAAAAGGCATTCTCATACATAAGAGTAAATAGTTTCAATGCTGATAGCATTTTTCCTTCTAGCATGTTTAAAAATTTATAATATAAAATTACCATATACCAATAATAATAAAATTTTATAAGACAAAAAATTAAAACAAAAATTTTCTTTTAGAATTAAAGAATTGAAGTGAATAACTTCTTGCCATTAATCCAATTTGCTTAGTTCAAATTTTTTGCCTAAATGAATATTAATTTTCCATTTGGGAATCTTTCATGTTTACCGAATTGAAATAAGCTTCAATTTAATTTCTATATTTATATCTAACTTTTTGAAAGTTTCAATAAATTTCTAATGCTTTAGAAATTAAAAATGGATTATAATAATAATATTTCTTTTACAGGATCCTTCATCTAAAGATGGTGGAGTTTATAAATGCAATATACAAAATGATGAAGGAGAAATCAACGCCAATCTTAATCTGAATATTGAAGGCAAGTTACTACTTTAAATTTTGTTGCAAAAAAGATTTAGATTATTTTAAATTTAATTAATATGAATTTGTTTAATTTTTTAGACGTCACACTAAACATTCTTGTAAATAAAATCTTATTATCTTACGCTTTTAAATAATTGGTGAAAATGGTGCATAAATTCATTTAATAATGTTACAAATTTATTTATAAAAATAATAATGGGATATTGAATAGCAATAAATAAATAAAGTAGGGAAAATAAAAGAAGAGTATTTACATATTTACTTCCTTTTTTTTTCTTTTGCACAGAATTAAAAAAAAATAACCTATGTGAAATTACATACAAAGGAATCATTTCACGGGCAATTGAAAAAATGCAAGCTGAACGTCAATCAAATAATAACAAAAATGAATCAAGACAAGTGGCTTCCCTTTTTCATTGTTATTTATTTATCTTGATAATTATATCTTAAAGACATTATTATCAAGAATTTAAAAAACAGATTATGCTTGAAAATAAAAATAAAAAACTTCGTTTGTTAATATATTATATAATATTTAAGTAGACTAGTCTGAGGTGTTAATAAATAAAATATTACATAGCCAAAGAGTTTGAAAATTTTATATTTATTCTTTTGATATAACTCTATTTATTCTGATTTTTCAATATTTTTCATTATTCCGATTCTGTTTAGGTGATCGCATCGAAGGTGATGCCCCAACTTTTGTTGAGAAACCGAAGATCATTTCTGAAGATGACGGCAAAAGGATTATCATGGAATGCAAAGTCAAAGCTAATCCAAAACCGACGATCACTTGGTTTCTGGATAATGTTGTCATTAAGGAGACAAATAGAATTGTACAGACTGTTAAACAAGAAAAAGATGTTTACACAATCAGACTGGAACTCAAAGTAAATATAATTGCTTTCTAATATATTTTTATAAGTTGAATGAATTCATATTTCAAAATTTTTCTTGCATCAATTAATTATTGTAAATGAATTATGCATGAAAAGCATTCGTTCCTATAATCCATATCTTTCATTTTGACTTTTCCAGAGTCCAGAGCTGACTGACGCAGGATTGTACAAGTGCAATGTCAAAAATGTTGCTGGCGAAAGCAACGCTAACCTTACACTAAATATTGAATGTAAGGATTATAATATAAATACTAATTAATTTGATTAATATTATCAATTACTTAGAATTTAATACTTTATTTAGATTATATTAATAATAATGCAAGGGAAAGTGTTTTTAAATCACTGAAAAGAAAGTTAAATTAATTGGATGAAATTATTTTATCGCAATGTGGTATCATTTGATATGAACTTAATTTTAGATTTTTTAATTTTTATTCCTTTAAATTAAATGTTTGAGTTATTATAGTTTTGTTTATTTTGGTGGGTATCTCTTCATTTTATATTAATGATTCGGAAATATTTTCTTCTACAAATTCAGGATCGAAAAATAGACATCGCATTTGTGAACTTATAAAAAATCATAATCAGCAATTACTTTACAACATGTCTTGCTACTAATAATAAGGTAATCTAAAAATATCTTCCAGATCTTAAGATCTGTAATATATTTACCAAATGTAAATTTTATTGGAAATTACAGAATTATTGTTCTTATTCATTCTTGAAATTAACTTTTATATGTCTTCCAAAATGACTAGTATGAAATTTTTAATCACTATTATTTATTTATTCCTTTTCTTTTTATTATTTATATAAAGTAAATAAAGCTATGCATCATTCGCAGAAGTTTATTTTTTTCTATTAACCTTGTAAGTTCTATTATTCAATCAGGAATTTAAAATACATATTTATTGAGAATTATTTTCAATTATTGGTAAACTTTCTCTCTTTGGTAATTTTATATTTTAAAACAATTACTAATTACTGACTTTAGAAATCTATATTGCAGTTAGTTATAAATGATTTTTAACTATCAATTTTTTTCAGATATTCTTTTGTTTCTTAAAGTTATTCAGTGCCCTAGTAAGTAAAATGACAATTTTGATATACATACACCAGTTTTAAGGGGGTGTCATGGAGACTAAATATTGATGTGATTATCCCTGTTTTTAAAATTTAAATATGATGAGACAGCGATAAACAAAGTCAGTGTCCCGGGAGTTATTTAACCTTACTAAACTAACGATGACAGCTACTGGCGAGAATTCTCCAGACATAATTTATTTTCGCTATGCCATTAAAGCTGTTCATTAATAAATGAAAGTGGGAATATATTATATTAAATTTATACTGGAAATAAGAAATATAAAGAAAATAAAGCCGTTTGATTCATCTTACTAACGTCGATTCTTTTTTTTCAAGTGGCTCCTGTTATTCGGGAGAAGCCCAAAGTAATTCGTCGAGAAAGAGAAGAGAAGGTGGTCATTGAATGCCATGTTCGATCGAACGCCCAGCCAGAATGCGTCTGGTACAAAGAGAACACAATGGTTCGCCAAGATGCCAAACACAAAGTTCAGATAAGGAAGGTAGACAAAGGAGAATATGCAGTCATGCTGGAAATTGAGAAACCAGCTATTACAGATAAAGGTCTTTATAAATTGCAGGCCAAGAACGAAAAGGGTATTATAGCTTCCGAGCCGATTAAGGTGACACTGGAAGGTGAGAAATTCTGTTTGCAACTTTTATTTTAAATGAAGATTCAAAACGTTTTATAAGAGTTGACTGAGCTTTAATAAATAAGGAGACTTTTTTTTTCATAACTTTTTAACCAGCGTTTTTTTTTTATTTACTCATAATTTACTTAAAGTTATAGTATTTCAGTTAAAGAATATTCTGGGCAATATGTTCTTATGAATGAAAAAAAAATGATTGAATTTATTATAGTCAGATTGATATCTCTGCTTAAAATATACCCGATGCTATTTGGGGTAGACCTCATAATTTTTAATAATATTGAGATGAAGAGGATGATACCTGATGCGGCATTATCTCTTTCAAATAAAAAAAAAGAACATTTGTCCACTAATAAAATTCTTTAATTTTGAGATGAAGAACGTTTGTACCAGTTTCGTTAGACCCACTAGCATGGAATGTCTTTAATTTGATAATCCTGATTTGGCAACATCCAGTTCAATACAGAGAATCTGCTGCAGATTTGCACAAGCCTAAATCTCAGTTGGAAATCACTTAAAATAAAAGGAGCATTTTCTGTACGAATAACTCAAAAAACTGTTGGAAGATCTTTATGGTTTACTGACAAAACTGATTTCTATTATTTCGAGACAATTAAATCCAGTTTAATTCTCATTACAAAGCTTTCTATGAGTAAATTTAATATGAATACTTATGTACAATTGTAATTTATGCATAAAAAGTTCAAAAATTTTTTTTAAAAAAACCTTTTTTACATGTTGTTTCTGTCTATGTTTTTTTTTCGTGTGTGTGTGTGTGACTTGTATTTTACAAAACTTTTTGAATAAAATCCTTCCTTTCTTATTCAAAATATTTATATAAAACCGTTTATCTAGTTTGAAAGTGATATTAAGATAAAATTATTACTGTGCTTCAGAAAAATTTTCTTTGAATATTAAAGAACTTTATCAAAGTATAACTCCTTTTAAAATTAACAAATTAAATTCTAATATATTTCACAAAGATAATTTATCAGAAATGAATATTTGTAATTTTAACTGGAAAACAAGGATAAAAATTTTCTTTGGAATGCAAATAATGCATAAAAGGAAACGAATGAAATTGCTCCGAGTTTCAGAATATTTTGCTCGGTTTGAAGCATATTATTTTGTGTAACTTATAAGCTTTTTAAAAATTGGTCCTATTACGTTTATTTATAGACTCTAAAGAAGAATCTGAAGAAGAAGAGGAATCAGAAGAAGAAGTAGAACAGAAAAAGGATGTCAAAAAGTTAGAAAAGAAAGTTGAGAAAAAAGATGAAAAGAAAACATTGGAAAAGAAAACTTTGGAGAAGAAGGAAGAAAAGAAAACACTCGAGAAAAAGGAAGAAAAGAAAACTCTGGAGAAAAAAGAAGAAACAATGAAGAAAACGTTAGAAAAGAAAGAAGAACAAAAAGAAACAACAAGAAAAACTTTGGAAAAGAAAGAAGAGGAAGCAAAAAAATTAGTGGACAAAAAAGAGGAATCATCATTAGCTAAGAAAACGTTAGAGAAGAAAGAAGAACAAACTTTAGCAAAGAAAACTCTGGAGAAAAAAGAGGAGCAAACTCTGGCAAAGAAAACCGTTGAAAAGAAAGAAGAACAAACACTTGCTAAAAAGACTTTAGAAAAGAAAGAAGAACAGAAAGAAACAATAGGTTTGAAGAAAGTAGAAACTAAGGATGAAAAGAAGGAAACAGTGGGCCTGAAGAAAATAGAAACTAAGGATGAAAAGAAGGAAACAGTGGGCCTGAAGAAAGTAGAAACTAAGGATGAAAAGAAGGAAACAGTGGGCCTGAAGAAAGTGGAAACTAAGGATGAAAAGAAAGAATCAGTGGGACTAAAGAAAGTGGAAACTAAAGATGAAAAGAAGGAAACAGTTGGTCTCAAAAAATTAGATGAAAAGAAAGAAGTGACTCAGAAAGTTACTGAGAAGAAAGAAGAAGTTGCTAAGAAGGATGTGGCAGCATCTAAACTTGAAACACAAAAGAAAGAGATTGAAGCAAAAACCACAGAAAAGATTGGTGTTGAAAAGAAGGACACTAAATTGGGCCTTTCAAAAGTTGAGCCTAAAGTTCCGGAAGATAAAAAAGAGTCTGAAAAGAAAGGTTTTCTTGCTAAAAAAGAACCAGAACCAAAGGAGGCTCCTAAAAGTGCCCTGGACAAAAAAGAAGCTCCTAAGGAAGAAGAGAAGAAGGCACCTGCTAAAAGAACTTTTAGGAAACCACCACCAGAGGCAGAACCTCCAAAAGACGAATTAGGAAAAATTGTATTAAAGTAAGTTCAAGTTTGTGCTGTTCATGGAAAAATTTATTTCTATATTTTTGAATTCATATTATTTGTTGTGAGGCATGTGACTATTTGACCAGAACTTTTGTGTTACGCCTAAAGAGAATGGATCTAAATTTGTATCCTCAATATGGCATGGAATATTTTCATCATAGTATCTTCATATACATATATCCCAATGTTTCGACTTGTCTATTACAGTTTGATTCATTTGTTTGACTTTCAGGAGAACAAACTCAATCCTTTAATTTGAGAATTTTAATTGATTCTTCGTAATGGGAACACCTCAAACTTTATAAGCAATTCTTGAACAATATTGGTTGATTTTTGAAACGCAAAAAAAATTTATATTTTCCCGCTGATTACAGGATGAAGTAATCATCATAAATCATTTGAATATCATTTTGGAATTTAAAATTTATCTCAGCACCTTTACATGGACGATTTCATGCTTAGTGGTATTGCTGAATTTCAAAATAATAGTATTGATAACCACTGATTAAAGTGACAATAAGTTAACTGGTTATCAAGGCTTAAGAAATGCCATGTTGTGTAAATAATTTTTTTGTCAAGACTCCATTTTGTACCATATATATAAAGAGGGAGAGGAGAGAAATCGTGAAATAATATAAAATTTACTAATACATAATGTCGAATATATGGCGAGTTAGGAGATTAGATTAGAATAAGTAGTTTATATATATGTGTGTGTGTGTGTATGTGTGTCTTTTTGAGATACAAAGAAATCGAAATTCAGTCCATATCTCGATTTTTTGTTTGTATAATACATTATTTAATTCTCCATATATTCCACTATATATTCAACTGGCAAAAAAATGAAAATTTTTACAAAATATATATAAGCATCACATCGGATAATTACAATTATAATAAGTAAATTATTTATTAATTTTTGGGATTAATTTAACTTAACTTTTGTTCAGTATTAATAGAAAAATAATCACAGTATGCGGAAAATTCAAATTATATATCTTTTTAAGGTAATTAATGGATAATTTTATGATATATTTTTTAAAGTTGTAAATGAAAAATAATCTCTATCGGCGTTTCCTATATGTGTTGAGGATTTCATTTAGCCTTTTCAAAAATGAATTAAATTTCATTAAATTAGAAAAAAGGCATTACGTAGTACAATCTGAAATTTAAATGATTTCCTGTAAAAAAATTAATTTTTTCATACATAATTATCTTTTTTTTTGTACCAAAATATGCATCTGAAATAATGCAATCATATTATATTCAACCAATTTAATTAAAATTCAGTTAAAATCCTTTCTTGAATGCAATTGGAAGCTATAGTACATAATTGCTGTATTTCTTGAGAAAATTGTTTTACGGGTAAGGACTAATAAAATACAATTGGCATCATATTTGTCTAAAGTTTTATTACCATCAATTTATTATTAATTTGTGTCCAACATTTAAGCAAAACTGGCTTTTTTTCTGTGTGAAAAAGTCTGCCACACTTAACGAGAATTGTATCAAAATAAATTATAAAAAGAAAATTAATTTTTAAAAAAAATTTAGATTAACCAGTGAATAGACAAGGAAAAAATACAAATGCTCAAAGTTGAATTTATTCAATGATCCGGAAGTTATTTGATGAGTTAGAATAAAATGGATTTAATAATCTGCATAGATTTCATAAAAGCTTAAAAATGTTATTTAACGGATTAAAGTTTTATACCAATGATGAACTATTTCAAACTATATACAAATATATGTTCAAAAATGAACTATTTGCCCTATTTGTAATAAAAACAAAGTAAATGTCTCATTTTTTAGATGTTACAGTATATTTATTGACTCTTGAGGGTATTTCTGAAGATTCTTAATAAAAATATAGTTGGTATATTTCTTTCCTACTAAGGAATCAGTTTTTTTTCTTTGTTATAAAAGGCTCTGTATAAGAAACCAATTCCTAATTTTCTTATTTACATATTTTTGCACTTTTTAGAAATGTATGCATAAGATGTTTGTATGTAATATTTTATGAATTAATTATTTGTAATGGATTAAAATAATGAAGAAGCATGAAGCTTTCCTTCAATTATTCTTAAAAATGGTTCAATGCAGCAATTAATTATTTATGGTCGAATTCTTTTTTTTTTCACAAATCTTTTTTTTATCCATTGAGATTCCTCATTACTTTTATATTTACAGTTGATCTAACATATTTATCTTAATTAACTATTTTTTCCCTTTTTAGGAAACGCACTGGAAATCCTCCGAAAATCACAAAACCATTAGAAAATGTGGTAAGTATAAAATACGTAAAATAATATAAATTTTTAATTATTTTTGGTGTTCGATTTTAGCAGATCCATTTCAGTACTAGTATTTACAACTATATTTATTCGTTACTTTAGTCTGACAAATTTTCATTCTTAGATTAATAATGTCATCAACAATGAATAATTTAAAATTAATTTCATCATACGGTTTCTTTACCAAATGCTCTTGGCCGCTTTAAAAGCAAATAATTTAAATTAAGCTCTTAGACATATGGCCAAGGAGAGATAACCATGGGTTTTCTTATATATAAAAACTACCCTAAGAATAATATTTCACTTCTTATAACGACTAAATAGAGAATTAGGATTATTAATAATAATCCAAATCAATTCATGTAAATCTATAGAATATTGTCGATTACCAGCAGTAGAGCTTTAATATCCTGTTACTGCTGGTAATGACAACAAATGGTATTTCAAAAGTCTCTAATGACATTGTTAGGTGTATGGACACATTTTCCCTTAGTGACTCCTTTCAACTCATCAATTGTGGTTACTTTTACACCAGACATCCTTTCCCACAGGGTATAGCGAGCATATAGCTGAAAAGTTGACATATTAATAAATAGATCTTCTCATTGCTGGTGGATACAGCATCGATGTGTGGACGCGTTATCTTCACTTCCATAAAGGGCTTTTATGATTCCACCTTCAGTTTACGCCAATGCTGCCGGGGCGTTCATATTACTCCGAGTGTCTTGACAGAATAACTCTTTTCTAATATTATTAGAAAGTATTACTTACATCTGTCAAAAGTGGTGATGTTTAATAAAAGAATGGAAGATCTTAACTCTGTCTTAATTATCGTTGATTCCCTTACTCCTTCTTAGTTTTAATATTGCACAAAATGAAGTTGATTGTTTGCCCCTATTTTAGATTTATTCTCTAGAAGAATTACATCAAAGCATGCATTTAGATAATCCACAACTGAAATTAAATAATATATAAAAAATGATGGTAATTTATGTATTAATAAGCTAAGTTATAAAATGTCGATGCTTGTTATTGAGTGTTCGCTCGATAGTTATTCAAAATAGATTTACGTGTATGGAGGCATCTTTTATTTAAGTCAGTGAATTACTTCTATTTTTAAGTACTTAAAATCATGAACGATGGTAATAACAATCAACATAGTTCAATTAAGTTCTTTGGTTCTATTTTATTTTGACAACCGAAAGTATTTAATTTTTTTAAAATTTAAATATTTAAATTTTAAAGTTCTGTTAATTGAAAAAAAAGAATTTATGCTTCAAGTTTATATAATTTTTTTAAAGTTGAAGTATTCTATCAAGATAAAAACAAAATTGTGAAAAGTGGCAATTTTGGTAAGAAAAAGTATGTTTGGGAAAGATGAAATAATTTTTAAAAAAAAGTGATGACGGTCTAATGAAAAAAAGTAAGGATAAAATTATGTAGGTATCTGAAATAACTATAAAAATGATCTAAAATGAAAAAAAAGCAAAAGATGTAAGTACAAACTAATTTCAAGGAAAATAAATTAAACAAATTGAAAAATAATAATAAATTTTCATGAAATTGCATAAAATGGGTCCATTTTTTACGGTCCACTATTCTAACTATCACACTTAGAAAGAAAAAAAATGTCCTTTGAGGAAACCTGAATAATTGAAAGAAAGCAAATATATTTAAACGTAATGAACAAAAAATAAAAGACAGAGAGACAGAGAAATAACTTAATTAACAACTGCATCCTGGATTCATGAAATCTTAAATTTTAATATAACGTATTAATAATAAAAATAATACGCGATTTTACATTTTCTCCATTGCCAATCTTGTATGTCCAAGCATTGAAAAGTCTTGTAAAGCAATTATTTTTATTTTCACCTTGACCAATCAGAAATAGAAAATGGAAGAAGTGAAACAGAAGTTTAAATACAAGTATCTAAGTAATTTAAAAACTAAAAGAACACAGAATTATGGGTAAATTAGCATTTTTTACTATCGAAGAAATTTTTTCATTTGACTGACCCGAATTATTAACACTTCTACTTCCCTACAGACTGTTGATATTGGAAAGACGGTCGAATTCATATGCGAAGTTGAATCAAAAGAGAGAGCAACTATCACGTGGTACAAGTAAGTAACATGTTAATAAAATATTTAATAATTTTTTTTTTGTTTCAGACAAAGCAAATTTAAGTTAGCTTAAAACTGCTTAATATTTAGTGTTGATAATTAAATAATGTTTGTCAACAAGATATTTTCTTT
>JAPMOR010083358.1:27425-52613 GCA_026543865.1 Argiope aurantia
CTAGAAATTGAACTTCAAGACAAAAAGGCACCAGCAGAATGGTTCAAGGACGGTCAGCCCATAAAACCATCGAATGAGTAAGTTATTAAAATAATACATGGACTGATACAAAAAAGCAAGTAAAAATACACCGTAAAAATATAAAAACAAATTCAAAGATCTCATTAGTGTACTTCAGTTTGTATGTCCGAAATATTCAAGTAGAAATATTCAAAATAAATTTCAATATGAAAGCTTCTTTTCCATTAATTTAAATTAGAAATGTATTTACTAATTGCAAAAGATCATTACTTTTTCAAATTTTCTCACAAATGTATAACAGAATTCTGAAACATGCTCTAAAATATTAAATAATAACAATTATTAAAAACACTCCTTCATTAGTGTATATTAAATATTAGAATTATTTTTATTTTTATTATTTTTTCTTTTTAGTTTAAAATTCATTTATATGAATATTATGGGCTCTTGAAATCGTTTTTTACGTGAATACATTATCATGTGATGTCACTAATAGAAAAATGATTGATTAAACTAACTTATTAAGTGTTAATAAAGTTATGAAAATAATAAAGTTCTGTTTTGTCTGAGAGAATATATTAATACAAGAAATTTCAATATTCTGTCATATTAGCAAGTGAGTGATAAACAGATAGTAAAATTCCATCTTTATAAACGAAGCAAATCTAAAATATACTAAAATAATGCTAAAATTATCACATAAAATTATTTTTTAAACATTTTCCAAAACTTGTCGAATAGCATTTCGACCTTTTTTAACGATTCGATTGCGAAAATGGCATTTCAAACAACAATTTCATTTAATGATTTTATTACTTATTTAGATTATAGATAATAAGTTATTTTTTTTACTACTGCCTTCACAATTTCACAAAGAATAAACTGCTTTAATTAAATTTCTTATGTAAAATGTAAACAAAGAAGTGTAGAGGGACGAGACTCTTTATTATGTGTTATGCCATGGGTGAAAGAATGAGTTCAGTTCCAGGAACTACTTTTTATTAGCGGGTTAAGTTCCACGGTACAAACATTTAACACAAGCATATTGAAGAACAAGGCATAGAACAAATTCACACGGCAAGCAAGGACAACACAAGAGACAAGAATGAGGAATCATGGGAAAACATGGCTCTTGATAGGTGGCTCTAGTAGCGCCACCTATGAAGAAAGGAGAAGGCAGTAATTGTAACCGCTACAGAAGTAGTTATTTCAATATTAATCAGAGAAATTAAACTATGCTATTTTACAAGAAAAATATATAATCCAGAATTACAAAATCACACAAAATCACAAAAATAAAAGATTATACTATTGAATAATAATAGCTCAGCTTTACATATATTGATTTAGTACTGCCATTTCATTTGAATATCATATAAAGTATAATACTCAAGCGTTTAATTTTATTAAAATTGTATGAATAAAAAAATATTTTTAAAATAATAACATTTCTAATAATTTTTGGTGTGTTGCTAAAAATAATGTTCTTATTATTCTTAGTAATTATCATTAGATTTGAATTTTATTTGGTAATGACATATGTAACTATTTACATTAATTAATAAGAACGGATATAATTATTTATATTTTAGTAAAATTTTATTGAAGCATTTTATTATTATAATTCTCAAAATTTCGAAATATTTTTTTTTAAACACAAATATTATGCGTCGATTTGTGCAATATGTTTGTCCTGACCTAAAACAAAAGCCTTGTGTCATAAAATAATAACTCATTCGCTTTGTAATTATCTTTATAGTATAACTATTAAGTCTCTTGGTGATGGCAGACATCAGTTAATCATCAACAACTGCAAGCTTGAGGATGCTGGTGAATATGAATGTAGGAGCAAAGAGTTGTCTTCTTCTTGCAGACTTGCAGTTGGTGAAGGTCAGTTAGAAAATTTCCCCTTTATTCTATTCTCTAAACCAGTTATCCAAATGAAGAAATTCATGGCTTTTAAAATTGTTCAGAAATATATAATTTGTATCATGCCAAATTAATACAATTACCATTTGCTTGGAATGTTGTGTAATTATGATTTATTTCACCATTCAACATTTTCAAAAAAGGATAGACATTTTTTTTAAATAAAAAACTGTTCGTTAAAAATAAATTAAGAGTTGAAATTTTTTAAAAAAATAACAAGTTAAGTCGACAGGCTGTGAGGCTCTTTTTGACTCTTTTTGATATCTGAAAAACTTGCACAGGTGCAACTGACTTGTAAACTCTTTTTTCTTTAAGTTTATTCCTCATGTAATGAATATAAAATTTGCTAATTTATTTGCAATTTTATTGTAATAATTTCTTTTTAATGAAAATTAATTAGTATTTAATAGCAGATTATGCCTTTTACTTCGCCTTTTATTTCTGCTTGAAACTGAAATAGAATATCTACAGTTGGTTAAATTTTTAACAATTTATCTTTAAGGATACCATATAATATTTCAGTATATCATGCACAATTTTCGACTAAATTTAAAAGAAAAAACATTTTTTTTTTAATTCCACAGGTGAGAAGCCACCAAAAATAAGCAGGGACAAAACAGAATTTTCTGGAAACGTCAACAAACCTCTCACTGCTGAAATACCATTTACAAGTAAGAAAAAAATTAATTATTGATAGATCCCGATTTTTTTTTCTTCTAACACCATTTCATTTCTTACTAAGCACAAAACTCATGAAATATTTTGCAATCTTTCAGTCCCTGGCACTAAAGTATCGGACATTACATCGAAATTACTAAGAAATGGTAAGCCGGTTATGGCAAAAGATATTGAAGTGGTTGTGAAGAACGACAAAGTGGTTATCACCTTCCGCAAGCCCCCCAGAGAGGCAAGTGGAGATTACGAACTTTGCCTGGGAAATGCGACAGGAGAAGACAAAATGAAGCTCAACTTCAATTTCATTGGTAAGTTTTTGTAGTTGTTGCCATCTTGCTGTAATCTCAATTTAAATATTGATCGAAAACGCATAGAAATTGTATAACGCTTTTCCACATATTTTTATAATATGGTCTGTCCTGAATTTGAAACAAGTGACTTTAAGTTGATCTCCTCAGTGCATCATTTCTGGTTGTGCTTTAGATAATCACCTCGTGTACGTTGTTTGAATGCTAGTCTTATTAACGATATCAGTGTTCATTAATTCGGTTGATATTAGTGTTTTAATCAAACAACTGGCATCATAGATGTAGTAACGAACGCTTGATGACGAGCGCCATCTGCTGGCCAACAGGTGTTGATGCTTGTTAGACGGAGTGCAGACGAGACGAGATGAGTCCGAACGAAAGTCAAGACGTGTGAGACCAGACGGGTCTCTGAACGAAAGAGGCGACGTAACATGTGAATTAATCCTGCGACGTATTCGACGATATCTATTTAATGTTCATTTCTTTTGTTATTTTAATTGTTCGTCCAAAATGTAATTAAATGTGCGTGATTCTAAATAGTAGTGATTCCTGAGTCCTACATAGATGTGTTAAACATCAACTTATTTTAATACTATACAATGATTTTACAGTTGCACTTCCATATTTTTAAGATGACACTTTAAAAAATTTAACATTTTCACATATATATATAACATATTTTATACATTTACAGTGCAGTTTAGTTTACCTCCATCAAATAATAAATATATTTCAATACTTCAATTAAAATGCAAAACTTATAGCAACCTTCCTCCAAAATGTTTCTCTCATAATTAACTTTCCACGAAGAGTAATTTAAAGCATTTTTTCTTACAATACGAGTTTTTGTAACAATCTTTCAAGCAGAATGATGATAAACACATATTTTGTCAAAAATTTGAATATTTTTTTTTAAAAAACGGGCTGTGAATCTGAGAAAATTACAGAGCACTTTATAAAAAATTATATTTTTCATAATTGAGAGTAACTTTAATATTCTTAGCAATTTCTTTACTACAAATCACCTACATAATTATTCATTTTGGTAGATTTGTTTTTCATTTTGAAGCGCCTGCATTTTTTTTTTCAATAGGAATAAATAAGAAGATTATAAGCATAAAATGTTCAGAAAATAATGATATGCATGTTGCAATATTTGCAATGCAGATTCATGCTGTTCTAATGAATTTTTTTTTTTTGAATCTACTTATATTATAAATAAGCGTATGGCTTGTCAACTTTTCTACTTTATGTATTTTCTTTAGGAAAAAAAGGGGGAAATATCTGTTATATAATTAATCAGTATAAACTGAAAAAATCTTTAAAATTTATAAAAAAGTGTGGAATAAAAAATGGCACTCAGTTTTTGTATATTATATTTATATATTCATAAATGTAAATAGTGTCTTAAATTAAAAAATATATATATTAAATTACTACTTCAAATCAATAATACACGAACTATCACAATAGTTTTCTTTAAATTGTATATTTCTGGAAAAATGTTATTGCGGTTAAAGAGTTCTATTTTGAAATGTAAACATTTCATTTATATACTCATTAAAAAACTATCCCTTAATCCACTAAATTAATTTTCGTATCTAAATTTCGTGCCATTTTACTTTCAGATGTGCCTCAGCCACCTCAAGGTCCTTTAGATGTAACGGAAATCTTCCGAGATCGCTGCAAACTGTCTTGGAAGCCACCTTTGGATACCGGTGGATTGCCACTCACTCATTACATGGTAGAGATGCAGGACACGGGCGCCCGTGGAGGATGGATTGAGATTGGTACCACAGAGGACACCAAATTCGATGTAACCGGTTTGGTGAACAAGAAAGAATACAAGTTCCGTGTTCGTGCGGTGAATGCCAGAGGAGCTTCGGATCCACTGGCCACGGCCAAGCCTATTATTGCCAAAGATCCTTATGGTGAGAATTTTGAAAGGCTTATGGTACAAATAAAATCCTTATGGTAATGGCCTTTTATGAATGCCAGTAGACATAGCACAATAGTTTTGGAATTTATCTTAATTAAGAGTAGTGGAAAAGACAGTGAAAATAATTTAGAATGTTATAGCGTGGATTTTGAACATAATTTATTTGTTTCTAATTATCTGTTTTAGGTTGGATATAATGAAAAAAAATTGTGTGATTTTCGGAGAGTGAATATTAAATCTATAGATTTCTCTAGCTTTAAACTGCTTTATATTAATGTTTCCCTCAAAAAAAATTGGCAAAGAAAATGCATAAATTTTTGCATATCGTGTAGTAAAATAAAAAAAAGAAAAAGAACAGGACTGAAAAATTTCTATGGAGAAGAATGTAAATTTCAAACAGCTTATTAAATGGAGAAGAATGAATTTATAAGATTTGGGAAGGTGGACTACCATTTACGTTTTAAAAGAATCATCGAGTCTGTTAGTATCAATTCCAGAATATAGAATCATCAAATGTGAAGTTATGTTACCGTCATTCCATAACAGAAAAAAAAAAGAAAAGATTTTTCTGTTGTCAGTAGGGCGTCGTGATTACGTAGGCTGTCATTTGGTGGATATTCCTTTCATATATTGTAGTTAATGGTATTAATTAATTTATATGTGTTAATATAGTGAATTTGATAAACCCATTGAACACTTTTACTGGTATTTATTCATACAAACGGATTAATCATGTTGACGTTAACATGTTTATTGTCCTTTCATGTTTAAATTGTTAGAGAATATTATTAGCTGTTACAATGTTTGCTTTGCGATTGATTTCATAGATATTACATCATCGAATTTGTCAACAGAATTCTTAGTGAAATTGCATAATTAAAAGTTACTAAAATTCTTCTTTTCTCCCATCATTGAAAGCAAGGAATTTTATTTATTATAAATAATCAGGGATTTTTTTTATATCTGAAAAGAAAGTGTGCTCATAATTTTTCTATTTTAATCAAAGTTTTGATTTACGATTTAAAACTTTAAAATTTCCGAACATATTATAATCGTTTAAAAATGTTTTTGAAAATACATGCAAATTTTGTATTTATATATAAAAGATATGCCATTGACCTAGTTTCCATTTTCCTAATTTCAAAAACTTCTAATATGAGGTATTGAAATGAATAAGCTTATTTGTTCCTTTTTTAGATGAACCATCGAAGCCCGGAAACGCTGAAGTAACAGACTGGGACTTAGATATGGTCGAGCTGCAATGGACACCACCAGAAAAAGACGGAGGATCGCCAATCACCGGTTACGTAATCGAATATAAAGATAAATTCTCCAAAGAATGGTCAAAAGGAGCCGTAAGTTGATTTGATAGCGATTTCTATGGTATAAAAATTATTTCGGAAATCAGGATTAAATAAACGAGAGTTCCATGTATTTCCTTCATAATGTTTATGTCCCTCGGGTGTCTTTCATTCTAAATCGATATTGTCATACAACACTTTTTAATTTATTTTTTGAATCGTATATAGTTTTTGAGATCAGCATAGTTATCAAATCGGCCTCTTGAGGATCTCATCGAATCCATGTAATAATGCTTAAATAGCACTTTTTCATTATAAAGTTAATCTTTAATAGTTAATGAACAGAAAAACATCTGCAGTGCATGGTATTCTTTGAATCTCTATTTGCTGATATTTTTTTTAAATTACTGTTTTGATGCAACTTTTGTTAATGAATTAAAATATTTTTAAAGCAAAACAACTTATAATCACATTCCATTTCATAATAACATGATGTAATTCAAATTTGCAATAGTAAAAGATAAACTCATTTGCTCGTGAAAAATCACAGGAAGTGGCAGAAAATAGACAGATTTCGAATCACGAGGAAAGCATTCAGTTTATAAAATGAAACTAGAAAAATAAGACACCTATTTTTTTTTTCACAAAGGATAATCAGATTTTCGAAATCATGTTTATCATTTTTGGTAATTATCGCTACATATGATTGTAATAGTACATTTTTTCTTTAATAAATATGTTCTGCTGTGTGAATTTCAAAGTTTCTATATATCTTAATACAACACTTTAGATCGCTTTCAGTCGGAATGTTACTTTCTCATTTATAAATATGTGGTCAGATCGAAATTAGATGTCTTTTCAACTGTTTCTAGTGACACAGGTTGCTTATAAATGAATATCCCACATTTGCAGGGATATTAACAAAAAACAAAACGAAGTACTGCCTTGTTGTTCATTGGAGATTACAAATTAGAGTTGGAAGTTCAAATTGAACACAGTTACATGTGTTCATTGTAAGTCTCTCCAAAAATGCGAGCAATATCAAGGCGGTACGATAACTCCTCCCATACTATTCCAGCATTTCTGGTGTGACGTTTAGATAGCATGTAAATGTGCGTGTTTTAAGTATGTCAGCATCTGTTGGTAACAGGGAAATAAACACCTGCTGTTTGATGTAATCCCGGAAAAAAATCAAACATTTCCATACAAATATATCTACATCTTTTATAAGTTTCACACAAGGCACGCAGAAAAAAATGTGGAATGAGTTATCATACTCCTTCGATACCTTTAGTATTTCTAGAAGAACTCCCATTGAACACTTATAACTGAGTTGAAATTAAGCATTTTCGATTATTATTTTTATTTCCGATAAACAAATAGGTTATACTTTCTTTTAATAGACCTGAAATGTTCGGATATTCATTTATATATACCTTGTATTTCAACTCCGACTTCACTGAAATTATATTCTCCTAATAAGTAATAGACTTACTGAGCGACGTTTTAATTTAATTTATCTTAAATATATTTGAAATAACAGAAACAAATGTTTTGGTGCTGCTTGATTATAATTATGATATTATTTCATAGGAATTGGGCCCCACTGCAACCAAAGGTAAAGTTGAAGGGTTAAAAGAAGGTGTTCAGTACGAATTCCGAATTAGAGCTGTCAATAAAGCAGGACCTGGTGAACCCAGCGATCCTACGAAACCAATTATTGTAAAGGCTCGCTTCGGTAAATGGACTTTGCTTTTATCACTGGGAGTAAATAACACTTCAAAATGTTTTTAATGATTAGAAATCTGTTTATTTATTGAATTTCTTTGATTTCAGTAAAACCTTTCATAATTGGTGATGATCTCAAAAACATCGTTGTAAAGAAAGGTCAGACCATCAAATATGATATAAACATTGGCGGAGAACCTCCTCCGGATATTAAATGGGACATCAATGGAGTAGAATTAGTTGGTTCGAAGAAGTAAGCATGTATTTGTTAATATAAGCATGTATTTACCAGCTGCATTATGATTTGTGCTCATAATTAAATATAAAAATGCAGTATTTTATAGGTGGATTATTCAAGTTAAAAAAAGAATGGTATTTCCATTACTGCTAGTGAAGTTAAATAAATAACATTTTGCCCAAATATTCCTAAAATATTTGAACTTTTTGATCCGCTTGATCACAAATTTGAACTTCAAATCTATTAATTCTTAAATCAACGTATTTAAGAAAATATAGATTCATTAATACAAATTGTAGAATAGCTAAGTCCGAGTCAATAAATTTATTAGAAAATAATGAAATTAGACAATTATTGTCAGTTTTTTTTTATATTTTTTTTTACTGATTTTATGTTTTACATCTCTTGAAATTGAAGGTTTATCACAAATGTTATAGAGTTTCAAAATTTTAATTACATTTCTATCCAAACTATACATTAATTTTTATTTTCTTAATTAGGTAGATTAATTGCCTGCAATTTATCTACCTAACAAACATTTAGTGAAGAATAAAGCAATTAATATTTAATAGATCGATAATGGAAGCTACTTAAAATGTAAGAAATGAATACGAAGATTTAATTTTATTTAATTCTTGAGACTGAAGTGTGTATAAAATTCATTTAGAACTATAATATTATTTTGTCTTTTAATTGTTATTAATATTTTTTTATTATACTAATATAAAAGATGATGGTGTAGTAGTGTTTAAAAAAACATTTTCATTCGTGCCACCAAGCAAAATTCGATAAATTATAAAAAATTATTCAAAATTAAAACTATTTTTTATTATAGAATTTCGATCGATAAATCGGCAAGGAATACTATTCTCACCATTAAAGATGCTGAAAGAGCGGACGGTGGAAAGATAACCTTAACTTTAACCAACAGTGTTGGTTCTACATCAGCTAATGCAGATATTGTCGTTTTGGGTAAGTAATGTAGATAATTTTTTGAATCATTGTTACTTTAGTTATTTCGATCTCTGATCTAAAGTATTATTTCATTTGTTCAAATGCTTTACTTTTAATCATTTTTTAAATAATAAATAATATTTTAATGCCTAAAATAAGGATTTAAGGATTTTGAATTTAGGATAATGAATTTTTAATACATTTTTTTGTCTTTGATTTACAGGGAAAAAAAAACCCTCTTTAAATTGATACCAATAATTTTTAGTGTTCCTTATTCATATAGTTCATATTCAATTAAATCTATAAACAAGTAAGAATGATAAAATTTGTTTCTTTTACCTTCAGGTCTTTAATCTGCAAATTAAAATGTTTAATAAAGTAGAAAATTTTGGATTAGTTAGTATTGAAATAAAATTATATACAGTACGCACGAGTATCCAGTCTAATGTGGCGGAGGGCAGGCAGATAACAAAAAAGCCAGACAGGCCAGAGTTTTATGAATTCATTTCTTTGCTCATCAATACCAGAAGACAATGTTTTTATATAAAATTCACTATAATAATACGTATTTTTTTCACTTCTTATTGAGTACTAAGCTTTCCATTCAGCTTATCTCAATGTCAACGCAGCTGCGACCCGGTGAATCATAGAAGCAGTTGCCAGTAATGTGTCGAGTTCAAATAGTAGGATCCGTACTTGTAAATTATGTATGTTTATATACTACATTTCACGTTTCAAGAATTTATTAGAGAAAAAGTAAGTTAAAGGACATAAACTGTTTTAATTTAAACATAAATTCTGTAATGCTCAATTTAAATGCAGGAAACATTAACGTAATCGTGGGCTTCATTCTTAAGAAAATTGACTCAAACTGATTTTAATTTTCACTGATAGATGATTACACAAATATGAAAAGGCAAGATAAGAGTCAAAACTTACAGTTTTTTTTTTAGGTTTTGAAAAAGTCTTTAATAGATGACTTAATAGACGCCTTGCATTCTTCATTTAATTACGATAAAAGAAAACTAGACTGGATAGTACGAAAACCGGATCGTCGCGAGCCGGATATTCGGGAGTGTAATGTATTAGCCTTATTTTTCACCATGTATTCTTATGAAATATTCTCTGCGCAGAGAATAAACGCTTCCCCAAAACAATATTTAGAAATAGTATGAGAAATGCAGACAATCAAAAATAACTATTTGAACTACCGAACAAAAACAAAATGCTATATCTCATGTCTAAAAAACGATAGACGCTTTAAATTCCAGAATATGATTTGCTATTTAAGCCCCTAATAAATTCATTTTGATATTATTTATCATAATCCAATCTTGCTTGCTGCTGAACTGTTTTATTTGAAATATATATGTTTTTTTGTGTAAGAGGACGATATTGTTAAACACAATTTTTACTTGCAGAAATGAATGAGAAATCTTATTTCTTTTAACTCCAGGTCTTTAATCTATAAAACAACTTTCCGCGTTGAAACGATTTAAATTCAAGAGTATGATTTAATATGCAAGCCCGTAATAAATATATTTTGATATTATTTATCATAATCCAATCTTCCCTGTTGCTGAACTGTTCCATTTGAAAACAATGGTTTGTGTTTATGATGACAATATCGTTAAACACAGCTTTTACTTGCAGACAAGCCATCACGGCCAGCCGGTCCTCTACAAATCGAAGAGGTGAAGGCAGAGAAGGCTGTAATCAAATGGGATGCTCCCAAGGATACAGGTGGCAGCGAAATCGAGGGTTACATCATTGAGAAGCAAGACACAGAAACAGGCAGATGGGTGCCTGCTGGTGAAGTTGGACCACATGACAGAAAGTTCACCGTGGAACCTCTTACACCAAAGAAGAAGTATAACTTCAGAGTAAAAGCCAAAAACAAGGAAGGCGAATCCGAAGCCTTGACTTCTGATAAGCCAACATTAGCAAAGAATCCTTACGGTAAGATTTTCTTCCCCGAATAATATTTCAAAATTCAAATATCATTTCTACATATACTGGTGAAGCGAAACGGAATCAAAATATTGCATTCACAACTTATTTTTCCTTAATCTCGTATTTTCATATTGCATTAAAAAATTATTTATGACTAAAAAAGAGTAAGAAAATTTCAAAAATATTATATTATTATCATTTTAAAATATATGTTATCATGATCTCCTTTTCCCATTAATTCAGGTCTGAATTATATAAATTCTGTCATCAGTATTTCCTGTTCAATTTGTTAAGTTTCGACTAAAATGTCAATATTTTAATTACTATATTTGAAATACAATTCAATTTTTGTTTAATAAAGATCTTTGTATATTTGTTTAAGAAAAGGACTTTCCTGAGTTGCATTTATAAATGTTAAAAAATGTAAGCATCTTTTTAAATTTATATTAAAATTCTTAGATATTCTCAGATGAATTTGCTTCGTTTTTAATTTTTAAAATGACATAATATTGTTTTTTAATTCTCCAAATTAGAATAACTGACATCTGCATATTGAACGTTGAACTAAAATTCTCCATATTGTTCTCAACGCATTGATTGTTGTCAGAGAAAATATTAGAAAACTTTTATCAGACTACGCGCGCTGATACACCAAATGCACCTCTAAGATTGAAACTTATTCAGTGTGGGCTTGTGAACTTGTTTACGCACACTTTGCTTATTAATTCTTATTTTATTGCAGAACATAAATATGTTTTTAACAATACTTCTCCAAAATTCAGTTAAAATCGTTTATTTGGCTCTGAATAACTTCATATTTGTATATAATATTTTTAAGGTTTCCATTCTAAATTGTTGTTTAATACATCATGCTTTGGTGAATTATAATTTAATAATTCATTATATTCTATAGAATATTTTTTCCAGTTCCTACTGAAATCTTTTGTAAATAAGACCACATTAAAAGTAAATTATGAAACTTCCACGAAATAAATAAAACAATTTCACCTTTCAAAAATGATTACGAGCACACGAACTGAAGAATAGCTGGAAGCTAAAAAGATGCTCGGATGAATGAAACTAAAGAAACAGTAGAGTCTGTTGACAACATTGTGTAGAGATCAATCAAAAGTTTCTAGAAGCGGCATGTGTTTTTCTTCTTTTGATATTTATATTTAATCTTGCTCTAAAGGCGTCATTGTGAATGTTTCTTTTTTGTTCTCTTTTTCTTTTACCTTTAAAATTAAATAGAATTATTTTGTTTATTTTTATTCGCAAGAATATTCAAATAAGAAACATCCAACTACAAATGGCACGATCTGATTAGAATTTTTGTTGTCACTGGAATACGTATGTACCGGCCAGATTAGAAGTTTTGTTGTCACTGGAATACGTATGTACCGGCCAGATTAGAAGTTTTGTTGTCAGTTAAATATGGGTAAGGTGGCCTGTTTCGAATTTTTTTACTGTTTCTCGAATATGATTGACGAAACTTGGTTACTATATTTGCCGTTACCTAAATGCGAATGACTTGGCAGTCAAGTGTTAATAGAGCTAGTGAATCGGGTTTTTTTTCATTTGTTATAAAATAAATATATTCAATAAATAATAAAGGTATCAAATAAAAGAACTTTTTCCCCTTTCAGATGAACCCGGCAAACCAGGAAGACCTGAGATTGCTGACTACGACAACACAATGGTAGAATTGAAATGGTCAGCTCCTGCCAACGATGGTGGCGCCCCTATAACTAACTACGTTATCGAAATGAAGGATAAGCTGAGCAACGACTGGAAGGAAGTTCTAAAAACAGATGGCAACAAAACCGAAGGAAAGGTGACTGGACTGAAAGAAAACGATACTGTCCAGTTCAGGGTTAAAGCCATCAATAAGGCTGGTCCTTCTGAACCTAGTACTGAAACACCTTTGCATATTGTCAAGCACAGGAACTGTAAGTACCCTTTTTCTAATGAAATGATTCCCATAGAAATACTTGATGAATTATAAAAAGCTCGAAATCCGAAGCAAATATGCATTTAGAACTTAATCATGCTGTTATATGCCGTATGAATTTATATTTTCAAACTTTAATTATTTAATTTTGTAAGAAATAAAAGGAATATTAGTATTATTTAAGGCTTCTAAAATTGCCAACTGTCAACATCAAATCTACCCTAAGCTTCGCGAATATAATATATATTGACTGTTTATCAATGAAGTCTTTTGATTTTTACAAAGATGACTGGATATGTAAGATCACAAAAAAAAATTGATTATAAAAGTGAACCATTTTTTGGTGTTGCTTTTTATCTAACATGTTTATATATATATTTTTCTTATCAAACAATTATACAGGTGGTTATCAACATAATGGAAACAACTGTGAATAAAAGTGGCATTTCTTAATGCGCTTCGTAAGCATTAAAATATAATAATAGCCACCGGGTTTTTTATAAATAGCATTGTATATATTCCGGTATTATGTGTTAGCTTTATTGAAGTTATGTAATTCTTGGAGTTTTTTCAAAAGCGTAAAATGTTGGACATCTCAGATTTTCAAAGTAACCGAATTGTTGGATCCCGTCTACATATAGCAAGTTTGACCGAGACATCCCAACTTTTAGACGTTTCTAGAGGTACGGTATCTAAAGTCATGGGAGCATGCACACAACGCGGCAAGATAAGCTCGGCAAAGCACAATAGTGGGCGGAAAGAGAAGCTCAGTGAAAGAAACCGAGTATTGAAGCGGATTATAATGTCTAAAAATCGTACAACTGAAGCAAAAGTGATCGCAGAGCTCAATCCCCATCTGGATTCTCCAGTGTCGATGATTACAATTAGAAGGCACCTTTCTAAATAGAACATTTATGGCAGAACACATATGGCATTTATGGCAATTCCCAAGCCACTTGTCACAGATGTTAATGGTAAACGTCGTCTACAGTGGTGTCACACTCACAAAACCTGGTCGATTGGTAAGTAGAAGAAAGTATTATGATCTGACGAGTCGTGTTTCACACTTTTCCCTACAACAGGACGGGTGCACGTTTAAAGAAACCTGCGCAAGCGTATGATTGTGATTGTCTCTTTCCAACTGTCAAGCATGGAGGTGGATCTGTGATGATATGGGCAATCATGTGATTTTCTGCTGGGTCAATCGCAACTCTAAAAGGAAGGATCACTGGGGAGAAGTATAGAGAAATTTTAGCTGAACAGGTCCGTCCTATGATGCAAAATTTGTTTCCTGCAAGAGATGAAATTTTCCAGGATGATAATGCACCTATCCATACAGCGAGACTTGTCCAGTCATGCTTTGATGAACACGAGGATGTAGTTAAAAATCTGTCTTGACCCGAACAGTCACCTAACCTTAATATAATTGAATCGTTGTGGTCTATTTTAGAGCTTTCAATACACCTGCACCGGCATCTCTCCCAGAACATTCACAAGATCTCCAGGAAGAATGGTACAATATTTCTCTAAACACTATTCAATACTTGTATGAATGATTACTAGGCGAATCCAAGATGTATTACATGCCGAAGGTGGTCCTACACCATACTAATAAAGGATTATTTATAAATATAGGGTGTTTCCATTATTTTGATAACAACTTATATATAACCCGATCAATTGCTAAAATGCGATAAACTTTAGTGCAGTGCTTTTTCCCAACTACATAAATATTGTCTAAAATATTTTTGACAGGAAGGTCATGACTACCACGATCCCTCCCTCCCATATCTGCCCCTAGATGAATTTAATATATTTTTCCAATTATTTATAAACTGAAACAAATCGTATTATTTATTTATTTTTCTTTAGTGAAACCATACATTGATCGCACCAACCTGAATAATGTTGTCCTGAAAGTGGGAAGATCCCACAAATTCGAAGTGGACATCAGAGGAGAGCCTCCACCCAAAGTTACATGGACGTTTGGAGAGGATTCCAAATTATCTAATAACGATTTTATAAAAATAGACAACAGAGATTATCATTCAGACCTTTACCTGAATAAGCTAACGAGGAAACATTCTGGAAAATATATCATAACTGCTGTAAATGCATCAGGAAAAGACAGCGTCGCTGTAGATGTAACTGTATTAGGTAAGAAAATTTTAAAACTTTTTCTCTTATTTGTAAGTTATCTTTAACTTCTCAGAGCTGGCATCAAAAGGATAATATGGATTAAAGATAGAATGTTGCTATAATTTAGAATTTAGTAACCATTTGAAGCATCATAATTATACAAATGATGAATTACCAAATGGATTCTTTTTATATGACGATGTCAGACTAATATGGTAAACTTATTTTCAGTGATTGTTAAACGGGTTATTATATGCTCATATAGAACAATCATAGTATTAAGCTGTGTACTGCAACTTCATATGACAAACATCAACAAATAAGATGTACTACAGATTTCAAAACTAAAATGACGCTCTTTTGAAAAATTATCGGTAAATAACAAGATAATGACAAAATACAAAAATGCTCTTATGAATTCTTAATTATTCTAAGAGTAAAATTTTAAAAATTTAAAATGCAGGTGCTCCATCAAAACCGGAGGGTCCTTTGAAAGTTTCGGACGTCCACAAAGAAGGCTGCAAATTGAAATGGAACAAGCCTAAGGATGATGGCGGTCTTCCTATTAAGCAATACGAAATTGAAAAATTGGACAAAGACACAGGAAGATGGACACGGTGCGGTAAGACCGAAAGTCCTGAATTCGATGTCACAGGTTTGACTCCAGGAAAAGAATATCTCTTCAGAGTTGTCGCCACCAACGATGAGGGAGAATCGGAGCCTCTGGAGACCCTGGAACCGATCGTAGCCAAGAATCCTTATGGTATTTTGGCATTCTTTTTATTTTAAGAATAGATGCTTAATACGAGTTATATAGATAAATGGCGTTATTTAATTTTTTCTGCGGAATCGCTTTTTACACTGTACTTGGTGCTTCATTAGCAAATTCTCTTGTTAATTAGTTATCTAAAAATGAGAACCTTTCCCATGTTTTAATGTTTAAACTTAAACTTTAAAAGATGTAATTAAATAATGGAAATGAATAAAAAAAGGAAATGCTAAATTTATTGTACTTGATTTACAACATTTTTTTTAATTGCAAACTTATTTTGATTAATTATTTCGTGTTCTTATGAAAATGAACGAAGTAGTATGATACATTTTCTTGGGGCCTTTGAAAAAAGAATCTTTTTTTTTTTAGGTTGATATAATTTCAAAATCAATATTGATTTTTTTAAAAAAAATATTATATCCAGATAAATATTTAATAACAATGTATTAGAAAAAACTGAATTTTTGACCTTTTTCACCAAAATAAAACTCTTCCTTTTGTTACACGTTACGCTATAAAGATTAAATATAATTATCTCACAGAAAACATACATTAATTCAGATAAATTATCCCTTTTATTTTATGAATAATAGAGTTCAAAATGTAATTTCGCACTGCATGGAAACAAATACAAAAATCTAAATTGTGTTTTTATTTATCTAATAATTATGGATTTGAAATTAAAATGTAAGAATATAAAAATCGACAATCTGTTTCATTTTATGACATTTAAAAAATGCTTCCTTTCCATGACGCGCCTTTTAAATTGCTTATGAAAAGTGGTTAATCTTTAAAATCAAAGTTTGTGAGTTATTTGGAGCAAATTATATGATTATTGTAGGACTCTTTGATTTCCAAACTAAGCTTTTATGGAAACAAGATCTTGGCAATTTATAGATCTTTGAAATAAATTATTAAAATCTTCCCTTCTATTTTGCAATGACTTGTATTCTATATTCAACTTTCTTCTCCATTTCAGATGAACCTGGCAAACCAGGAACTCCACAAATTGTAGATTACGATAACATCAAGGTCGATCTTAAATGGGACAAACCAAAATCTGACGGAGGAGCTCCAATCACCAAATACATTATCGAGAAGAAATTAAAAACTAGCCCGGATTGGGAGAAAGCTCTGGAAGTACCTGGAGATAAGTTGCAAACCGATGTGGCAGATCTTAAGGAAAGACAGGAATACCAATTCCGTGTCATTGCTGTTAATAAAGCTGGACCAAGTGAACCCAGTGATGCTACCAAGATGCATCTTGTTAAGCACAGGAGACGTGAGTATCTTAAGGGAAAATATAAAAAAATAAATTTAGTACATACAGATATTATGCTAATTTTTAAGACCTACCCTAATATAATATCTTTGATGTCTAGTCTTTTAACTTAAAAATATAACTTCTTAGAACATTTAAAATTTTCCTTTGGTTTGCCCTCTTATTAGAAGTGAAACCAGAGCTATTTGAAAATTACTGTAGTTTTTAGTAGTTACATATGCAAATCGAGAAGTAAGAATTACTGTTCGATTTACATATTGAAGAAATGGAAGCTATAAATATTTAAACTAGGTAATGCATGAAGCTATAGAACTAAAATTTTCTTTTAGTTTCATGATTTTAGCACTTAAGGAAACTTAATATTTGAATTTACGAATTTGATATTAAGGATATAGGTATATTTACATGAAAATGTTTAAATATTCTCGCAAAATTATATCTTCCGGCATAAGCTGGTGAACTCTGACGAAAGAGATAGCATCAAATATTCAACTTGGGACAGATAAAACTTTCATATCCTTTAGTTAAATTACTGAAACAAGAATTTGCAGAATGTAATTCTGATTGTGGTTTTTAAAAGAATTTATACATTGATACTTCGAATTTTTTTTGTTGATTTATTTTTAATTTTCATGATTATGTACTAATTTTAAATAAAAATTAAATTAATTAATGATTATTTTATTTTTTAAACAGTAATCGTGTATTTTATATGGTGATGATATTGTCACGTAGAACTATAGTATAGAACTCAATGACACACACAAGAGGTAGAACTAAACCAATTTTTTAACTGTCCTCAGAAATCAGAACCCAGTAGCTGACAAATCTTCTGCTTTTATACAAGCAGAGAAAGTTCCAGAATACTCTTCTGGAGACAGTAAGAAAAGTCCAGAACACTTGTCTGGTAAACTAAAGAAGTGGCCATAAAATCAAGGAATTAAGTATTTACATATAATATTTATCGCACTGTCTCTAGCGGGATTCGAACCCAGGCCTCTTGATCATGAGACCAGTGCCATGACCATTCGGCCAGGGAGATTCGACTGTCTTTCTTCAATGCGGCAGTATCTTTGTTTCATTATAATGGTATACTGAATTGTGGCTCTAAATAAGCAGCCGAGATACTTCCTCTCAGGGGAATAATCTAAAAATAATAATATTGATAAATGAATCATATATTTAAGATCACCTCAAATGCTGCTCGTCCTATTTAATTTTTGGATTTTCAGTATAAGGGAGTTTATTATTCTTCGTTAAATGTTATATATGCATTTCTTGTTTGATGCAAGCCGGATGAGAATAGCGGAAACGAACATTAAAATTTGTCGCATAAAATAATCGCTGAAAGATTAAAAATAGTTATTTGGAGAAATAAAATTTGTAGCAATATTTTCAGTTATTTTCTAATAATTTTTTTCCATTCCACTGTTGTTTAAACACATTGTATATTTTCAGTGAAACCATACATCGACAGAAGTAATTTAGATACAATAACTGTCAAGAAAGGAAAGGTTATAAAACTAGAAGTGAACGTAAGAGGAGAACCACCGCCCACGATAACATGGAAATTGAAAGACAAGGTAATGAAATCTTATTAGAATGTATTTCTAAAATCATTCATTTAAAGATTACATTTATTAGTTTTATCTTAGTCATGATTAATTTTTTTTTTTTTTTTGTAAAAAGAAATTTTTTTTAGTTATTTTCTTAACTATTTTTTCACATTATCACAAGAATATTGATTAAATTTAATTTAAAATATTTTTTGAATTTTTGAAATGAATTTAAAGGAAAATGTAAACATTTTTAGAAGAGAAAATAAAACTTTACTTAGAGTCTATTTTTGATGAGTAAATGAAAGTTTTTTTTCTTTTTCTTTTTTTGTAGAACATTTTAGGATTTTTATCCTTATTTCGATGTATTTCTTTTTCAAATTTAGACTGCGAGCCCGAGTTTGTTTTGATAACAGTTAGTTGCCGAACGAGTTAAAAGAGCATAATCAGGTTTCGAATAAGTGAAAAAAATATTTACAACATTAATAATTACTAAAGATTCAGTTACAGAAAACCTCTCCACCTTTCCATTTTTTATATCTAATCTTTATCCTATCTTATTAGTTAACTTATGCACAATCCCCGAACAAAAGTGAATCATTCGTCATAGTCATTCGTATTCTAGGGGGTGGGAGCAACCCTAAATTGATTTTCCAACTCGGGAAGAGATGTGTTGTCCTCTGATTCAGGCATGTTTTTCGTTTTTCTCACCATCCGGTGGCGTAGTAGTCGAGGTTTAAGGGCACCCGGGGCATAATAAGTTTTCTTTCACCATAATCGTCATCAGTAGTTTAGCAATAGTAAATGACGTTATTTTACGCCCTATCATGACATTTCTGTCTAAAAATGTGGCGTAAATAACATATTTTCTTCTAGTTATGCATCTTTAGGCTGGCTCCCGGGGTATCTTTATCCCCTCCTTTGTTTTTCTAGAGTTGTTACGTTTCTGAACGCGTAAGTTACAGATATTAAAAGCAAGAACATTTCTCACAACATCTTCGTACAACTTAAATGCAAAATCGCCCACAAATGCATAAAGGTTTAGTCATTTTTAATGTTACAAACCTATAGATTATAGAATGATAAATAGCATGAAGTCAAATTGCAGAGATTATTGAATCTTACAATAATGTACTGTAATTGATATAAATTTTTATACACATAATAAATACTAAGCTGAATTTCCTTTCTCTACAGGTGGTAAAAACCGAAAATAACGTTGAAGTAGTGAGTGAAGATTACAAAACGAGAATTACTATCAATGATGCACAACGAAAAGACACCGGCTTATACGTCATAATCGCTGAAAATGAAGTTGGTCGTGACGAAGCCCAAGTTGAATTTGTCGTCCTCGGTATGTATGAAATTGTTCTTTAAGCTGTTTTAATATGTGGCTTCTTTAAAATTAAAAATCATTAAAAAATTTAATATTATTTTTTGAATTGCTTGTAAACTATTTTTTATTTAGAGGAAATGCTTCTTTTCTGTTATACAATGTAATAAACATTGTATAACAGAAATATTAACTTTTAGGCATTATTTTATATAAACGGTATTTTGGAATAGAAATCATTAAAGGGGTTTAGAATTCATTTGATTTTTTTCAAGAAAAATTGATATATCGTGACGCTTTGTTTTTAACAAATTATTTTATTTTTTTCAAATAAATTAATGGAAATTTTTATTTCAAATACTGAAAAATATCTATTAATTAAGATATTTTTTTTATTATTTTTAAGCTATTTTAATATGTGGTTTCTTTAGAATTAAAAATTATCTTAAAAAATTGCATCATTTATAAAATTTTTGTGTATCTTTAAAAAAAAGTTTATTTTCTACGATTAAAATCTAATTTTTGTTTGAATTTTTTAAATCTTAATCAAACATTTATAAAGAAATATCATTTTTTCCCTCTTTTTTCATAGCAGTGTTTTCAAATTCATGAGTAAAAGTTAAAATATTTTTTCACGCATTCTACCTATTTTGGGTTTTGAAATGCAACTTACAAACAAAAGAATTTTTTTAAAAAACGTACACCTAATTTCCGTTATAGTAATTTAAAAGATAATTTATTTTGAAATAATATATATTTTAAAGTGCATATTAGAGTGTAGATGTGCTCTTTCAACTTTTCAATAATTGAATTTAACCTTTTCTAGGGCAGAGGGAAGTATGCTTCCCACCAAATTTATCAATCTTTGTATGAAATTATGTAGGTTGGCATAAGTTCTGACAATTTTTTTTAGTAAGTCAGAAACTTAGATGCGTCAGTTCTTTATCTCACACAAAATGATGCGTCTTGATTTGTTACTTAATTATTAATTAACCAAATTAATTAATTAATCAAATTAAATTTATCTAATAAGCTAAATGAATCCTTTTTCTTATTCTTATTTCAAGCCTAAAAATATTTTAACATAATATGACTAGGAAAAAATGTCCTTTAAAGGGTTAATGTAGTGTCTTCATTAAATGTAATCATATGTGCAAGATGTACTGAAGTTATTTTTATTACTTAACTCTCAACAAAGCTTTAATTTAATAATTTCTTTATTTTTATGTATTTTCTGACTAAGCGGAAATTTTTGATATCGACTATTTTGGGTACTACATGATTATCTTGAAAATTAAGATTTCAGTTTCATTAATATATCAGTTTTAGTAATCTTTAAAAATTGCTAAAACTTTGACATGAAAGTTAGTTAAAGAATGTATTTGTGTCTTTCAAATTGTTCTTCCCATCATTTATCATAAGTAAAATGTTTCCTTATATATTTTTCCAGCTGCACCTAGCAGACCAACTGGCCCTCTCAAGGTGAGCGATGTTACGGCTAAGGGCTGTAAGTTGAAATGGTCCAAGCCAGAAGACGACGGCGGAAAGCCTATTGCCGGATATGCCGTTGAGAAATTAGATACATCTACTGGCAACTGGGTGCCAGTTGGTAGGACAGATATTCCTGAAATGGACGTTGACGGATTGACTCCTGGCAAGGAGTATCAGTTCCGTGTGAAAGCGATTAATCCTGAAGGAGAATCTGAACCCTTGGTTACGGACAGGGCAACATTAGCCAAGAATCCTTACGGTAAGAAACACACAATTGCTCCTCATTGTCAAAAAATTGTAGCATTTTAAATACCGACTTTCCATGTGCTTATTTTCCCTCAACAGTGTTGATAATTATGTGGACTCTATTCAATACATTTTTATGCGATACAATTCAAAATTAAACGAAGCTATATTCTGTAATTTTTATGTACGTGCATACAAGCTTATGAAACACTTTTCATGATGTTTTAAACTTATACTGACCATATAGCAACATTCATCAACGAGGAATGATCTGCCAAAAAAAAAGGAAGCGATTTTTTGGCATATCCGCGATTTTTTTCCCCGAAGACAAAATCTTAAATGGTTTATGCAAATGGTTCACAAAAGTAATTTCAAGAGCGCGACAAGATCCAAGTAGCATAGTCAGTTGCAAAATATTGTAATATATCATATTACATCATTCAATACTCAACACTATTATACAATACGGCGAATATTATTTAATCTCATACAGTGTTGTATCGTGTATGTGTGATACCAGGAGATAGAGTTCCTCAACCATTGTCATGATTAGCAGTAACAGGTGAGTTACTACTCACTTGTTAAATATTAAATAAGGGGTTAAATAACCCCATATTTAATAAAGGCGAGGAGACATTTAAATCATAATATATCAAGTAGTTAAGCAGTGATTGTTTGTTTGAGCCCCATATCTATTTTCCATGCACTCTCGTAAACAATCTTTTACTGAGATCTCAAAACATCAAAACACGAAAGCGCAGTTTTTACGTGATAATAATAATGACGTAAAAGGAAGGTGCATTAACGTGAAATTGGAAACAAGTCGTAAATATACTTCTGTTTAATAATCGACTAAATTATTTAATAAAATTATGCATGTAATAAAACAAATTTGTTTATATTTAATTATATTATACTTATTTTATATTTAAAAAACCTCATAGTGAAGTAATAAATTGTTCTTTTCAACCTCTACGCCCTACTGGTCAGACAGAGGAAGATAGGTTTCTTTAATTAGAATAAAATCACCAATTTTTAGGTTTTGATTAATTAACTGAAATGAGAATAATTCAATGGCCAAAATGTTCTATTTTAACCAATGTCTAAGATATGCTTGTACTTACAATTATGTGTGACCAGTTTGCAAATATTTGTTTCCATTTTAAGAATCGCTTCTAAGTTTTTTTCAGTAATATAGCTCTTAAATTTGCATTTATTGAAGCCTCGATTAAAAAAAACAGCTGTTCATGTTTATTTGAATATCAGAAAAAGATGACATAGAATTCTCTTGTTTGCATTGGAGATGAGGCAATGCAGTTGAGCAGAAATTGTATATAAAGCAAAATGATTTTCCTTCAAAAACAGCCCTTTTGGGCGGCGTTTGCTAAATTTCGTTACAACGCATCTCTGGGAATGCAGTGATTAAATATGAAAAAAGACGTAGCATTATAATTTTTATCTGCAATATTTTTCAAAGAGAGTTTTATTTGAAAATGAACATTTGGAATTTACTTGCTTAATTGTATAGCCGCTTTTGATTAAAGATAATCATAAATGTACCATATAAACTTTATTGAATATTTCATTAATTGTAATTATTATCATATCTAGATGAACCAGGTGCACCTGGAACACCTGAAATAGTAGATTGGGATGAAAACCACGTCGATTTGAAATGGACACCACCAAAGAATGATGGTGGAGCTCCAATTACAGGATATATTGTGGAAAAGAAAGAGCGTTATGGCCCAGGATGGGAACCTTGTCTCACTACATCTAGTCCAAAACCTGAAGCTAAAGTTGAAGGCCTTCAGTATGGCAACAATTATCAGTTTAGGGTTCGAGCTATCAACAAGGCTGGACCTGGTGAACCAAGCGAGCCAACTAAATCTCATACTGCCAAGCCTAGATACTGTAAGCATTATTATGTGCTAAAATGTTTTGTGGCATTATCCATTTTTTTGTTTATTGTTTACTTCAGATTGCTTGTCAATTTTGCTAGAGGTTATAAAGATAACTATACTTAATAATATTTACCATCTTCGCATCAATGGCTATCAAAGCAAATCTAAAATGTATGATATATTTTCCAGTACATTAACATGCATTAATATTCTGCTTCAATGAAATCTAAAATTACATTATCCTTTTAAGACTGTCGAAAATGAATCGATAAATTGAGTGAATTAAATCATTGAATCATTTAAGTCGAATGTAAATTTTCGTATTTCAAAGAAAATAATTGAATGTCTTATTTTTTAATTCGTATCTCAAATAAAATAATTGGATGTCTTATACGCTTTCATAGTCACACAGATACTTAAACGACTTTCATTGAAAAAATATTTAATTGTATAGAATCTGCTAATTTTAATTTTTTGGAATATATATATATATATATATATATATATATATATAGATAAAAAAAATAGAAGAATTGATTAAAGATTTTCCAAAAACTTTTCTACTTCTAAAAGTTAACTTTTAGCTTGATCGTTTTTTTTTATTTAAAGAAACTTTATATTTGGCGGATTAAAATAGAATGAACTAGAATTAAATAAAGAATGTCAAATCATTATTAACTTATATTTTCTCTGCAAGTGTTAAACATTTTTGAAATCACTATGAATTGGATTTTCAAGAAATAGTAATTGTATGCTACTCCATAAATCACATTTGCCTTTATGCTTTAGAACCTCTAAGCGATTAAACATAATACAAACAATTAAAAGGAGCATCAATTACAATTTACAACTACATACAGAATATATTTTTATTTCAGAACTTGCAGAAGTTAGTATTAAAATAAATCTCAGTTAATCAAAAATATGAAATATATCTCTTTAGGCTAATAGGCTGAAATATATAATGCAGTTTTTTTTCATCTTTTAACTGTCACTTGCTTTCTGTTTCTTCATTTTTTTCATTAAACACCACATTATGGCACAAAATATTCAAACAAATCAAAAGTAAACAAAAATTATTGTTCTGCCATGATATATCAATTATCTTCATGATATTGGTCGATATTCAGGATATCAAATAACATCGTGGATATATCGTACAATATCCTGTGCTAATAAGATAGATCTTCCTTGAAGTGGATATTTAATTCGTGAAACTTTTTTTTTAAATAACCTAAAATACTATCAATTACATTGTTTGTTTGTTTTTTGTTTACATGGATTGTGAATTTTTAAAACCTTTCTCATATAATCTAAAATACTATCAATTACATTGATCTTTAGTTTACATTAAGCATTAATTCGTGAAACTTTTCTCATCAATTACATTGAATCAAATAATACTATCGATTGCATTGATGTTTAGTTTACATTGATTGTTAATTCGTGACACTCACTTTTCTCATCA
>JAPMOR010083358.1:52623-64583 GCA_026543865.1 Argiope aurantia
AAAAAAAATGGATAAGGCGCAACAACCAATATATCTCCACTAATAACAGCAAAAACAGGGCAAAATATCGTTCGTCTCACCTTCGACGCACTGGAGGGGGAGTAATGTGGTGACGCTTTATAAGCCAGATAACAGCTACGAGACATGAGAAGCTTCTTTTGTCTTGTGGTCATGTTACGCGGCTACGAATCAGAAGGTTGCGAGTTCGATCCTCGCCTATAACCAATAGCAACAAAGTCATCGGCGAGCCTCCTCTCACGTGCACATGTACATTCGGTGGAAAGCCTCTGGACATCTGTTCCAGATAAAAACTGTTCCAAACTGTTCCAGATAAAAGAAAATGCAAAGAAAACAATTGCCTTTGACTATAAATAGTTTGGAAGAATTATTGGTAATTTATTACATAAATGAAGATTGTTTCCCCGAATAATACAGATATTAGACATTTCCATCTAGTAATTATACGCTGCCTGCATTAGCTTCATTAATCGAAGTTCTGTAAACTCACGTAAAAAAACCAGTGAAGTATGTCTTGAGTAAATTTTGCCAATCTACATTATACTGTCCTAAGCCAAACCTTTATTTACACATATAAAATGGATTTTCTCTTCTAATACTGAAATAGATAATATAATTATGACAATTTTCCATTTGAAAATTTATCAAATTTGTCAAAAACAACAGGAAGAAATTACGAGCCAAGAAAAAAAAGCATACACTTTTCTGTTATTGAGGGCGAATGTTTCTAGTCTTATAGGGTCGCTGAGGCCTGGTGGTAAAGCCTCGGCTTCGGAACCGGAGGGTTTCAGGTTTGAGACACGATTTTACCGAAGAACCGTGTAAGCGGATCTGTTGCACGTTAAATCCATTGGGATCAAACGCCCCCTGCTGGTGTAGTGCGGAAATTTGGAATGGGGGTGCCAACTCAGGTGTCTTCCTCGTTATCTGACGGAGGTTTTAAATGACGAGGTTCGTTCCAAAGTAGCCATAGTGTTGTTTTGAAATGGAACATTAATGTAACTAAACTAAACTTTCTAGTATTATATAAAAAAAATATTCTTACAATTTTATCAATAAGAAGGCTAAAATAAAATAGTTGAATATTTTGTTTTCTTTTCTGGAAAGTGAAATATGAATACTATCGAAATTCTTATATTATTTTAACGCTGCCTTTCAGATAAACCTTCAAGGCCCGAAGGACCATTGGAAGTATCTGATGTTCATGCGGAAGGTTGCAAGTTGAAATGGAACAAACCAAAAGATGATGGTGGTACTCCCATCACAGGATATGCTCTGGAGAGGATGGATCCAACCACCGGAAGATGGATTCCGGCAGGTCGGGTTGATAAAGATAAGACCGAGGCTCCAATAACAGGACTGGATCCTGGCAAGAAATATCAGTTCCGAGTCAAAGCACTTAACGACGAAGGGGAATCTGAACCTCTGGAAACAGAGAGAGCCACTTTGGCTAAAAATCCATATGGTAAGTGTCTTGAAGAAGTTCATTTCATTTTCTTCCCAAAATCTTTGGCATGCTAACATGTCATGTTTCTGAACATTCAGTGATTTTCTGACATTAAATTCACTGCAAATGACAAAGATTTTCTGACATTGACTTCAATGCAAATGAAAATGATTTTCTGATACTGACTTCGCTGCAAATGACAAAGATTTTCTGGCATTGACTTCCCTGCAAATGACAATGATTTTCTGACAGTGATTTCACTGCAAGTGATAATGATTTTCTGGCATTGTCACCAGCAGTGAAGTCTTTTGCTTAATTTGGAACTGCAGTTCGGATTAAAGATTTTTAATAACGTGAAATAACTAACAGATCGGCAAAACAATGTTTGATATTTTGTGTCGTTTTAGTACATTTTGATCCGTGCTATCCTTGAAGTAATGTCTCAGCTTTGGGAAAGAAGGATTATATTTTCGAGATCCGATTTCACTTAAGATATAGATTGTTATTCCTGTATAGTGTTAATTAAATCTACACTGCAGGTCGAAAACCATCACATTGGTTTGGTGTAAAAGTTTGGATAATGGGCTGAAGGCTTCTATGTTATTCTCAAAATTAAAGTCTTAATTCATAATTATCATTTCTACCTACTTTTGAACATTATTTTAATATAACTAAACTAAGGAAATCAGTTTTTATATTGCTAATCTCTTGTAATTTACAAAACTAAATAATCTTGGATAAATAAAGTTTTTTTTTTTGAATTTCAGGTTTTTTATTCGGTTATTTCTGCTTGTTATAAATTCTCATCAAATGAAACAGATGCATTAAACAATTTCATTAATAACCAGAGCACAACAACTACTTTTAAACATTTAAATCAATCAATCAGATTTTATATAGGATATAATCAGTCAAAAGATTCGATGGAGATCATTTTCTGTTTTTTACTGTATAAAAAACATGTATATTATCCATGTAATGCTGCTAACAAACAAGAAAATTCGTAGGTTTTATATAATTTTGTAAATTATCAAGAAAACGAAATATTTGCCGAATTGCGTTCATCGGAAATAGTGATTATTTCCTTCTCTTAACATGGTTGAAATATAGAAAGATATATGGTGAAAGCATTTATGACGCATACATTGATTGTCATCTTTAAAACTGCTTTCATCATGTTTACATGTTAATAAAAGCTACAACATTTTGAATTTAATTAGAAGAATTGTGTCGAATAGTGAATATAATTTTCAATTTGATAGGGGCGAAAAATTATGCATTTTAATGAAGTTGCTGTTGATGCAAAAATAGTAAAATTGCGTAATTGTTTTCATATTTCAATATGTATTCAAACAAACACGCTCTTTTTTGCATGAACCTTATTTCAAAAATTTCTGCAACGTATCGAATTCTGTATTTATGCTTAAAAAATTGCAATTATCTGTGTCATTGATATTTTTTTCATAATAATAAACCATAGAATGTACTTAATTTCAATTTTTTCCATGTAAATCATATCATAAGAAATGTATGTTCAAGAAAGTTCATAAGAAAGTTACTAGTTCTCTGCCACATGTTTTCCTGACACAATGAAAAAAAAAATACTTATAATCTAAAAAAAAGGCTTTATCTTCTTATTGTTATATCAAAACAAAGTTGAAATTGCACGAAATAATTGTATTTATAAATATTATACTCTTTCAAATTTGCTCCTGACATTCACTCTTCTTAATATGTACATCTAGACGAGCCTGGTCCACCTGGTCTCCCAGAGATTACCGATTACGACACTGATTTTGTTAATTTGAAATGGGAGACGCCCAAGAGAGATGGTGGTGCTCCAATCACAGGTTACATCGTTGAGAAGAAGGACAAGTACAGTAATGACTGGACACCTGTGAAAGAGGTGGAAGGAAACATACCGCAGGCAAAGGTCACAGGCCTCAATGAGGGAGACAAATACGAATTCCGTGTTCGGGCTGTGAACAAGGCCGGGCCGGGAGAACCTAGCCAATCGACTTCGCCTCATCTGGCCAAACCAAAGAATTGTGAGTTGGCAATTTTTCGTTTTCTGAAAAAAAAATCGAGCGTAATCAATTATGGAATTAATTTTAAAAATATTATCTGTTAATCTTTATATTATGGATACATAAAATATCTTAATAGATTTTTAAAAAAAAAGGGGGGGGGGTTGAAGATAAAAACAGTGAAGTGTTATTCCTTTTACCAAATCATTTAATCCTCAGTACCAGACCTTACTCTGCTGTCAACAATTTTGTTTTCTCTTATCAGCAGTAAACTTAGGCATCACATATGTCATGATACAAAAAAAGAAAAGCAGTAAAATTAGTAACAGGGCAATTAATATACGGATAGATTATTTTTTGCCTAGAAAATAAAATCTCAGTCTGCAATCATATATAATTTGAGTCCTTTGATTCTCGGGAGACAACAGAGGAGAAGATTTTTAATAATTATCTTATCTCTTTTTGTTGTCATTGCTGCCTTTGGAGATACTTTTTGAAGAAATTATAATGCCTTATTCAGAATTATTGAATTATTATCAAAATATGATTATTGATATTTTCTTAATTGTATTTAAAGGTTTTATAAAACATAATGGAAACAAATTATATTGATGTCTATTTGTGCAATGTTTGATGTCTATTGAAGTCTATTTGATGTTAAAGCTCGTTCACTGTGGAAACATCATGCAGTAGACAGCAAATTGTCTTTTTGATTTCCAAAAAATGCCTTTCTAGCTTTTAGGTGATGAATAATATCTTAAAAGAATTAATTGTATATTTTAAAAATATAATGAAATTCCAATCTTATAAAACTCTTTTATTTAATAAATAAAGAAATGTAAAAGATTGTCTCAATTTTTCGCCAAACGACATTTGTTTTTCTATTCAAAAGAGTTCAATAAAAGTTGGAATAAAGTCTCCATATAAAATATATGAATTGATAAATACAAATTAAAATACAAATATACCTGAAGCGCTATGTCTAACTATATTACTACGCTGCGTAATTTTTTAATGCTATGTTTGTACATTTTATTACATTTTACTAATTTGTACATTTTGTTGCATTTTACTAATTTGTACATTTTATTGCAATTGACTAATTGATAATTTTGAATGATTATGATTTCGATAATTTATTTTCTTAGTGAAACCACGCATCGATCGAACGAACCTGAAGAACATTATCGTAAAAGCCAACCAAATGGTGAGCTTCGATGTGGACATTATCGGAGAACCGCCCCCTAAAGTTCAATGGCATTTTGACAAGAAACGCATCGACGATGGTGACGTTTACAATATTAACAATGTGGACTATAATAGCAAATTCTGCTTGCCAAAAGCAGCAAGAAAACACTCTGGAATATACTGTATCACCGCTACAAACCCTTCGGGAAGCGATGAAGCCGAAGTGGAGATTACAGTTTTGGGTAAGCACTCAATTTATGAGCTACAGGTACTGTTTGAAATGATGCTTTCTGCTGTTGCAGTAAAAATAAAAATATCTTTGCGTTTAAGTAATGGATGAAGGCTGTTTTAGTTTTTGAGCTCATATTATCATATCAGCTCTCTTTTTCCTTATAGACTATACTATTAAGAAATATACTGATGTGGTTTCATTACAGTGTAGCACGGTCCTTTGACCAATTCTCAACCTGAACATTGGAATTAATTAGAAATTATTCATATGCTCTATTATTAGAAATCGACGACAATCGCTTATCACTTCATTATTTAAGATTTAGCGCATTTATTTTAATACTGAATCTCTAAAACGAAAATTTCATCTAGTGTGTGTGACAAACTTGTCATAGTAACTTGTACAAGCATCAGTTTTTGAATCAGGTTTTAAAAAAACAGAAAGAAGAAATCGAAAAATGAAGGACTTAATTTAAAGACCGACCACTTGTATCTTAAAAAAATTATTATATACATATATTCATCTATGTTTTAGTATGCTTAGCGAATTAAATAGTAAAGTATAATATAATCGCAACTATATATCTTCTTTGACGAGTGATGGGTGTGATGTAAGAAGTACAAGATATCAAACGAGATGCGGAGGGGGGTATGATGTAAGAGTTGGATGATATCATACAGGTCTATTATAACTTGGTAGACGGACATGAATTAAAGTTCATCATATCTGACTTAATTTCGCTCGAAGCTGACTGAATTCGCTGACTTAATTTCGCTTAATTTAATTCGAAGATGTTTTATTGATCTCAAGTTGGTGGAAATGTGTCGAATTCAACATTTTTTAATTTCTCCGAAACTTGCTGTCTCTTTCAGACTTTTCAGAGCAATTGCATGTTTATCTGAAGCCGAATATCATCCACCAACTCGTTAGAACTGCCCTGTCATTCCCCCCCCCTTTATAATCCAAAAAGTTTTAAACGTACATTTGATATATAGGATTCGATTATCAAACCAACAATGTTTGAGACTGCTTATAGACACTGTGTATTTAGAGGAGGGGGAGGGGGAAATCGAATTTTTTTCGATATTTACAGATTAATTTAATTTTGCACTTTCATTTGATTTATAATTGGTAAACACTGAAATTTCCTCATATTAAGATTCTTTCTTTCTTTCGTTTTAGAAAATTGTTCCTAAAAAAATTCTTTTTTTCACGTTTGCAAATTTGTTTCAAATTAGTATTTTTAGGGGGGGAGGACTAGGATTTTACTGACTCACAAACCAAAAGCCCAGGAAACTTTCTGTTAGAGTAAAGCATATTCTTAAAAAAATAATATAATTAGTAGATAAAATACATTTTGCAGATTTTAAAATATTTTTTTAATTTTCCTACTTAAAAAGTTATTGAATATAAATATTGAAATTAAATTCTTGAATTTGTTCCGTAGTTCTTTTCTTTCGTTCTCTAATTTCAATTTATCCCAATGTCTGTTACTTTAAATTAAATACAGAAAATTATTTTATTTATTAAAATCATAAAAAAAATATTTAGTTTTGGAACTTGGTGAAGAGAAAGCAGGGTCCCGAAATTTGCATTGTTTAAAGGCAATTAATCAGGCAGTGTCCGTCACTGATGCTGCATTATTCATCTTTATTTTCCTTTTCTTTCCAGGCAAGCCTATGCGTCCTAACGGTCCTCTGGAAGTATCGAACGTGACAAAGGAAGGCTGCTCTTTGAAATGGAAGAAACCCGACGACGATGGAGGTTCACCCATTGAATATTATGAGATCGAGAAAATGGACACTGAGACTGGCATGTGGGTTCCGGCCGGGCGATCGGAGGAGCCCAAGTTCGATGTGAAGAATCTTGTTCCAGGAAAGAACTATAAATTCCGAGTCAGGGCCGTCAACAAGGAAGGTGATTCGGATGAATTGCAGACAGAGAAGGCGACTCTTGCTAAAAATCCATTTGGTGAGTAACTAAATGAAAGGTCGTCCTCATGGTAAAGATAATATATCTATAGAAATTTGATATATTCCTCAGAAGTTTAATAAATCCATTAGTTCATGAGAATTTTATATAGAACCAAGTGTTTTAAATGTTTTTAGTGAAAAAATAAAATAGTATCAGTTAAACAGATCAGGTTTAAAAGAAAAAAACAAAGGCTATTATATGGAATGCTTAAGACATTAATTGGGGTTGATTTATCTCTACATCCCTATATTTATTTCTTGCATAACCACTGATGATGTTTTTGAAGAGAATGTGGGATTTTTTAGCACATTGGCCGTGATGTAAAAAAATAGTAATTTATTATATGTCTTTGAATAATACAGATAGATTTATGAAAGTAAACAATAACATTAAAAATTGTTACGATATAGATACATAATATTTTCTGTAATAACTACTCTATATTTATATATTTTTGTATATTTTAATAGAACTAGCTAACAGCGTTTTATCTGAAGAATTATTATTTCTATAAATGCAGCAAAGAGATAAATAAAAGATGTAATTATTCCGATGTATTTATTTCTGAAAATAAATTTTAAAAAACTTGAAATTGCTGAATAAAAAAATGACGAAATTTTCAAAATTATAAAAATTATCTTAGAAATTAGAAGTAAAGTAAAATTAGAAGATTACAAATATTAAACCTAAATCACCTAGAATTAATCTTTTAGAATGGAACTAAGATTTTATCGCTAAAATTTTCTTTATAGATATATCAAATTCTGCAGTGGAAAGGAGTAAAAAAGCTGTTCTTTTAATATAAAATTAATTTCTGTTTTTCTATTTTTAATTAACAAATCTCTATTTAACGCATTATTTTTGATATTAATAACGTTTCAATTTAGTAGTTATTATAACTAAATTTACTAATCAAAAAGTTGCATAAGCTCTTTAAGACAAGACTCTTCTGTAGCTATTCAATATATATAGACATTTTTAAACAAATGAATTGTATGTAACTATTAGCTATGAGTAAGCTATTTTTTTCTATATTTCTATTACCTTTGTTGATTAAATAATTAGATTTAAGTAATAACATATATTTCATTTAATGAGGAATAGTTGGTTCTTTAAAAATCAAACATTATTTCCTCACATGAATCTAGTCAAACTATAAATCTGTGCTAATTAAAAATATTCAAAAAATTCAAACATTTATTTTACTTGATTCGTTTTATTCTATTTTCATAATTTTTGTTATCGATTTTTTGTTCATTCTTTTTTAATGTGCAGGAGTTTATTTTTAATAAATAAAAGACATAAGAATAATAAACTGAAAGTTTCTCTAACTTTATTTGGTATTCTGTATTTTTTGAGAATTTAATTAGCTGTTAATATTTGAGTAAATTAAATTTTGATTCCGGGCTAGTGGCGAGTGTCTCTTAATACTGAATTTCAGAAAAATATATTTTAGTATTTCAAAAATCAATGAAAAAAACTGTTGTTTAAAAACTTTAAAAAGTATATTTTTTACTAAATTTGCTATAAATTGAAATTGTTGTTCCACAGATGAACCCAGTAAACCTGGCAGACCAGAAGCTACTGATTGGGATAGTGACCACGTAGACTTGAAGTGGAAGGCTCCAGAGTCTGATGGAGGCGCCCCAATAACAGGATATCTCATTGAGAAGAAAAAGAAAGGCACATATAAGTGGCACAAGGCGAAGGAGACTCTTGGTCCAGCAACCTCAGCCACAGTAGAAGATCTAGAAGAGAGAGAAGAATATGAATTTAGAGTCATTGCTCTCAACAAAGCGGGTCCAAGTGAACCCAGCGAGCCATCCCAATCAGTTATTGCTAAACCCAGATCACGTAAGTTGATTTTTATATGGTAAAAGTGATGCAATTTTTTAAAAATATAAATACACTTAACAAATTCTTCGTTATTATTTTTTTTGTTGTTATTCTGTTCAATTTCTAAAAAGATTCGCTATAATAGTTTTTTACAGTTAAGTTACGTATTTATAATTTAAATTTTTGTTAACCTTTCTGATTAAAAAAATTTACATCATTCTGTTTTATGTTATAATTAAAAGGATCGAATAAATATTAATAACGATATAAAATTCTGCATATTTATTAATACAATTCTTTAGAGTAAATATGCAACCAACTGACAAAGTAAATGTTAACATAATCCAGGTTTACAAATACTTCTTTCCGTATTTTATGTTACCACAACCATTTCAGTAAAATTAGCAAAGTTTTCAATCTTAAGGAACATATCAATACACTTTTAGATCTCAAATTTTTTGTTCTAAACTGAAAAGGGAAAAACTTAAGATAAGTCTCCAGTTTCTCTCTAAACATGATAAAAATCGTGCCAACCGTTCAAACATTCGACAAACGTCCGTCCTGTTGGGTGGCTACAAGGAATGGTAGCAAAAAGATTTTAAGGAATGAAGGTTGTCAGGGTTATCACATTTGGCAAGAAATCTATAAAATAATATCTGTTCGAAGGTATTCTTAAATCGGGCCCTGAAAAGTTAAGAAAATGTGGTTTCCGCCGATTTTATAAAAACAATATTTCTTTTACTAACTGCGTAATCCAATGCCAGTTTCTTTTGTTGTTGTTTATAATGGCACTTGCCATGGACAAGCTCGCTGACGAAGTCAGTGATTTTAAGCCTAGGGAGCTTCTCTTGTTTTAGTAGCGCCAACTAGGGCCAAGAGTACGTCTTAGCTACTCACGCATCACATTCGCTTGCACAACCCCTTTTTACAGGAGGGCACATTCACACATCTCACAGATAGAACAGGAAGAACAACCATGCCCGAACTGGAACTCGAAACCAGGACGCCCAGGTAACGGGGAAGACGCGCTACCCCTATGCCAGGACGTCGGCTCAGTTTCTTTTAGTTTATGCAAACTGATAAACTTTCTTGTATGCCACGTAAACAAGAAATGAATTATTTTAATTTCGAATAAAATTGCAATTATTTTCTAAATGTTTTTAGTGGCACCTCGCATCGATAGAACCAACCTTGGTAATCTGGTCATCAAAGCAGGCAACGTGGTGAAGCTCGATGCAGATGTTAAGGGTGAGCCTCCGCCCAAGATCACGTGGGCATTCAAAGGAGAACCACTGGTCAACGGTGAAAAGGTGAAAATCGACAACGAGGAGTACCATACATTGTTCATTCTAAGCAAAACCAAACGATCCGATACTGGCAAATATACAGTCACAGCTGTGAACAACGCTGGCAAAGATGAAGTAGAAGTTGAAATCACAGTGCTAAGTAAGATTTTATTTTATTTGCTTCTTGTTTGTAGTAACTCCCTTCTTAACTGTTTTTGGTGTTCTAAGTTACTAAATAATTCATTAAGGCAGCAATTATTATGGAGAGAAATATCATTCAATGCTACCGAAATTCTACTGATTTTAATTTATTTTAAAGTTTCAATGCAAAGAAACAAGATATTTCATTTTAAAAGCAAACAAATAAAAATTTACTTGCATTTATACATAAATATATATATACGCAGAAAATACAATTATACTTTCTAATGTTCTCTCGTTTCTGAATGTTATTCAACGGTAATAATTTAATTGTTGAATTGAAATTATATAATTAAATTGAATTCCAATTGTATTTTGCATGAAGATGATAATGAGATAAACGATTGTTTTTAAATGAAGCAAAAAGATTAAAAACTATATAGAAAAATTAAAAATATATAATATATTTAAAAAGTTTTAAATAAATAAAAATATGATGTATAAAAAAATAAAAATTTAAAAGGATATATATTTTTTTAACTTAGAGATATAAGGAGTGAAAAAGTATTCAACTTGAATATTTGTCTAAGCCGAGAAGAAATATCCCACAGAAACAAATAAATTAATCTTTTTTTTTAAATTTAATTTAACAGCGAACAATAAAATAAACGAATTTTTATTATTAATTAAGAGATTACTTAATTAAATTAATCTATTTTTTCTAAAGTTTTAGGAAGATTACATAATCATATAACTTTCATTTCTTTGGAAATCAAAATTATTTAATCCATTATTGGGTTAAATTACATACAATTTTTAAAAGTTAAAAAAATGCATCCTGTCTATTTATTGATAATAGAGCTACTCGCATAAAGTTTCCGAAGTTAAATTTTTCATCATGAAATTCCTTAGAACAATAAATAAACTTTTTCCATAAGTCTCTGGTTCTGTTTTTTTTTTAATTTTTTTATTATTATAAAATTCTGGTTCTAACAAAGAATTCGATGTTATTGTCTGAACGTTCAAAAATTGCTTAACAAAAGATTACAATCCCTTGATAAGTGCACATTCGTTTCTTCTGCAGGCAAGCCAAGTAAACCAAAAGGACCGTTGGAGGTATCTGACGTCCATGCCGAGGGTTGCAAGTTGAAATGGGACAAGCCAGAAGATGATGGAGGGCAACCTATCAAAGAGTACGTTATAGAAAAGATGGACACTGATACTGGTAGGTGGCTTCCTGTCACCACCACCAAAGAGCCCGAAGCTGAAATTTCTGGCTTAATTCCCGGAAAAGAATACAAATTCAGAGTTAAAGCCGTCAATCCTGAAGGAGAATCCGAACCTCTGGAGACATCCACTGGAACTGTTGCAAAGAATCCTTTCAGTAGGAGATATTTCTTAGTTATCCGTAGCTATTATTTAGAAATAATCTTGACATTTGAAAATATTTAAGTAGTTTGTTGTTTACTTCGGTTAGATTGAATGCTATAAATCATGAGGCTAAATTTAATTTTCATTGAACTGTAAAAATCCATTAGAAAAATATCTGAAGCGTCAGATTTCGGATTATTTTTAATCTCAGAATATGGAGCTAAAATAATGACATTCTTTGTAATTGCTACAATTTTTATAATGAAGAACCTGTTTTTTTTTTTCATTGAAAGTATTCTCTTTTGCCATGAGTTCTTTTATGCACACGATGTCCGTTTCCTTGCTTAATAAGGTACGAAAGGGACCTTATTCTGTGATAAGGTAGGAAAGGGAACCTTATTCTGTGATAAGGTAGGAAACGGACCTTATTCTGTGATAAG
>JAPMOR010083358.1:64593-77239 GCA_026543865.1 Argiope aurantia
TAAGGTAGGAAACGGACCTTATTCTGTGATAAGGTAGGAAACGGACCGTATTCTGTGATAAGGTAGGAAACGGACCTTATGTTATTCTGTGACAAACTGTACACAATTTTTTCTCTTGCTTCATATATCATCTCCTCAATTTTTAAAAATTTTCAAATCAAACACATTATTTAATTATATTTATTAATATTTAATAAAAATATTGTGCAATTCATAATTAAAGTAATTTATTTTCATAGTGCAAACAAAGTATTTTACAAAGTATTCATAGTATTTTAAACAAAACAAAAGCTATTGTTTTAAATTACAAACAATTAAACGTCAATATTGTCGCCAATTGTATAAAAAGTTTATTTGAAATATTTCGAACAAGAATTCTTTTTTGAGGTATATTTAAAAAATTCAGGTGCTGATAGTTTTTACCTTGCCACCTCTTCAGTGTGGCATGACAAAGATAAGGCCCCTCTACCTCCATTTTTTACATGTTTATTTGCAAAGACCTTTTTGTCATTTTTTAGGGAAGGAAAGGTACTGATATTATAGCTCATCTCGCTTTCGGTCTGACGATCCTTTATGTGTTTGCTTTATGAATCATTAAATACAGGAACCTCTTAGTAGACTTTGGAAAAATTGCAATTTCTTTGTAGACTCAAAGATTTCATATAAATAAATTAACGAACAGTTAATTAACAAACTAATTTACTCATTTAAACAGTTTCACGTTTTAATTTCTTTTTTACTCTGAAGTGTTATTTAGTTAGAGGACATTCTTTTTCAGATGAACCTGGCAAACCAGGTAAGCCCACAGCACATGACTGGGCCAAACATTATGCAGATCTTATGTGGAAACCCCCCGAGAGCGACGGAGGGGCTCCAATCACAAGTTACATCATTGAAAAGAAAGACAAGTACAGTACAAAATGGCAAAAGGCAACAGAGACCATTGGCGATAAATGTGAAGCCAGAGTGTCTGATCTCATTGAAGGAATGGAATATAATTTCCGCGTTCGGGCTGTGAATAAAGCCGGACCCAGTGAACCGAGTGATCCTAGTTCTCCCGTGATTGCCAAACCCAGATTCTGTAAGTTAAATTAATTTGAAATATCAAAATGATCATTTCTTTTCGGCACCACAGAGATTTCAATCATTCAATCTGTTTATTAAATTTTTTATATTATATTTTTAAGTGAAATTCTAGTAAATATCTCGGACAGCAAATGCAAGTTCGTCTAAATAATTTTTTTAATAATATCTGGGAAAAAATTTAGAAAAAATCTCCATTTAGATCAATAATTCTAATCAATAAAATGTTAAAAGATACTTCACTCTATAGAAATAATATACATTTAAATTTCATATCAAAATGTCTTATGTGGAAAACCTCGCACAGCTGAACAAACAAAATTTTGAATTAATAGCTTGAACCGCATTACAACATTACAATTTACAATTTGTAACAATTCATATTAGCTATAATAATTGAGAACATATTATATTTTGCATCAGTAAAAATCAGTGTCAAATTTAATGTATATTGTTTTAATATAACCGTGTCGACATAAATTCTGAGAATGCAAATCTACATTTATTCGGTTACGTTGTTTAAGAAATAAATACTTTAGGGTTTATTATATTTTATCTTCTTAAAGACAAAATAATATTATTTGTATATCTTTTCTTTTAATAATTTCCTATACATTTTTTTAGAAATTCTAAGAATTTGTGAATATTTCTTGAATTTTAGGAAACAAAGAAAAAATATAAGAGATCCAGGATTTTTAGTAAATTACTTGTTCACGAATTTCTAATTCTACATTTCGAAGGTAGACATTTAGCAAATTAAATACGAGGAAGAAATAAAATGTGAATAAAATACTTTTGCTTTACAAGTGTGCTCTGGATATTAGAAATTTTTAAAGGGTTAGATTATCCTCAATAACAATTAGAATAACGTTCTAATCGTTATTGAAGATATTATATATTGATATTTGGATATTGAACTTATTCTAAACATTTCATTCTATAACGATTAGAATGTCTTCAACATACAAAAATCAGATTTTTTTCTTTGATGTGTTCATGAAATGAAATAAAGATAACAATAAAAATGCTATTTTGCTAAAAATATATACTGCTTATATATTCTAAATAAACCTTTTCTTTAAAACATCAAAATTTCATTAAAACAACCAAAAAAAAACGCAGAGAAGAAATTGCATCTGTTATTTCAGATATTTACTAGAGTTCCATCAAGAGCTAAGACACAAGCGATTAACTTAATTAATAAAAGAAATTACTCTGACATTGAAAGGAAAATAACACTTTTTATTATTTAAATTTCATTGATTATTAATTAGTTATTTGGTATCTCTTTTGCAGTGGCACCACAGATCTCTGGTTTGAAAGATATAACCGTCAGGGCCGGCCAAACTGTAAAAATGGACGCTAAAGTGATCGGTGAACCCCCGCCAAAGAAACTGTGGTTCTTAGGAACGGAACAGTTGAAATCAGGGGGACGAGTCACCATCGAAACGGAAGATTATCGAACTAAAATCACCATCAATGCAGCTGAGAGGAAAGACGTTGGAGAATACAAACTGTGCGTTGACAATGCTTCTGGAAAAGATGAGGCTATTGTTAATTTAGTTGTTTTGGGTAAGTTAAAAGAAAAATATTGTCTTTGTTTCGTGAGTTGCAAACTATATCATAAATATTGGCTTAGAACATTTTATTCTCAGCACTATGTGTTTCGAACATAAATATCTTTATATTCTTTCTTAAAATATAGAACTAATAAAATAAAGCCTATAACTAGTTTCATTAACAGTTTATTATTGTTACTAAATCTACCATTATATTTATAAGTAGAGTGGCAGGTAATATGGACTAAGTTATGAAATAATTAAGTGATAGGTAGCGAGGTTATGAAGTAATTAGGTGACAGGTGGCTAGGTTATGAAGTAACTAGGTGACAGGTGATTAAGTTATGAAGTAACTAGGTGATATGTGACTACATTATGAAGTAACTAGGTGACAGTTACTAAATCTACCATTATGTTTATAAGTAGAGTGGCAGGTAATACGCGACTAGGTTATGAAGTAACTAGGTGACAGTTACTAATGTTAATAAGCAGAGTGGTAGGCAATACAGGACTAGGTTATGAAGTAACTAGGTGACAGTTACTAATGTTAATAAGCAGAGTGGTAGGCAATACATGACTAGGTTATGAAGTAACTATGTGTATGAAATATTTGTAGTAACTTCATAACTAGATTATTAAGTTACTAACTATACCATAATGCTTATGAGCGGCCGGTAATATGTGACTAGGTTATGAAGTAACTAAGTTACAGTTGATTAGATTATGATGCAATTAAGTGACAGACGACTAGATTATGACGTACATGATTAGGTTGTGACGTAACTAGGTGACAGGTGACTAGGTTAGGAAGTAACGATGTGACAAGTGACTAGACTAGGAAGTAACTAGGTGACTAGATTAGGAAGTAACTATGTGATAGGTGACTAGGGTAGGAAGTAATTATGTGACAGGTGACTAGGTTATAAAATAATGACAATTTCTGTAAATCACATTTTCTAGTAACACCAAGTGTCACCTGACTTTAGCCTTTCTTTTTGGGAGATAGTTTCCTTCATATGTAATGTATTATTAAAGGTACAGCAAAGTGCACATCAAATTACTAGCTTTTATATAATATTTCGTATGATAAGAATTTAAGATCAGAATTAGCAAGAAAAGGTTTCAAAATCCGTCTTCATGCGAATTGTTAACATACTAAATTAGCAATAGACAAGTAGTTCAATCTGCATACAATCTATACTTGTTCTATCTTTTCGGAATTTTCCCTAAAAACATTAGATTGGTATGAATAAAATATTTGTATTTTACAATTTTATTCTAGATATTAGAAACTTTTTAAACGACGATGTGACACATATTGTATGGACATTAGATAAAAAGCATTATTATTTTATTTTGTTAATTTTAATTATCTGTTTATGGTAATGGAAAGTTGAAATTATACTTGCACCAAATATATATACGATTATATCATTTTTTAAGATTATTTGTTATTTAAAAATTTTATGATATGTATCTCCGTTCTAGAAGATTGCATCGTGCATTTTACCTGTTTCGTTTAATGGATCTCTATATAATTATCTTTTAGATAAACCTGGCAAACCTAGAGGACCTTTAGACATTTCGGATATCAATGCCGAAGGCTGTAAATTAAAGTGGAAAGAACCCGAGGACGATGGAGGATCTCCCATTGAGTTCTATGCAGTGGAAAAAATGGACATGGGCACTGGACGATGGGTTCCCGCTGGACGTTCAAGCAAACCAGAACTTGAACTTAATAATTTGCTTCCAGGTAAAGTGACAATATTACTTGCTTGCCTTTCAAATATATCTAAATAGATAATTATAAATTTACAGTTAAAATAATGATATATTATTGAATTTTTATAACATATTGCAAAATTTTAAACACCCCTGTTTTATATGCTTTCACTTAAAATGAAACTATTCTGTACTGAATTATAAAAAAGAATTATTGTTAACATCTTCGGATTATATTTCTTTTATTGAATCACAGGAATTATACTAGTTGGTTGTAAAACTCCAGACAGCCACCAAATATGACATATTGAATTAGGGTATATATGCACTTTACTGTGCCTCTTGAGTTAGTCGCCAATATGAGAACCCGTAAGCAAATGGTTTAGTTCTTTCTTGCAACCCTATTTACAATGCTGCTCACCTTTTCAGCCGTCTACAGTTTTAGCTTTGGCAGTTCGGCATTCTTGGAACCTTTGGTGAAGTAAATGTATACATTGAAGTAGATTCGAACTTGTATTGTAATATATGATCGGAAGATCGTGCATGCATATTAAAATTTATTTAAGATCAGCTGTTATAATTTATATATCTAACTAGAGAACATAACTTATTTATGTACATTTTTTGCTAACAGTTTTTTAATTGCCGTATATTATGTTTCCAAATTATAGCGTACTAAGATAAATTCGAAAATCGAATGTTTTTGTCTGGATCCATTTTATTTTGTTGCAGTTACTAAGAAGTTAAAAATAGGAATAAAAGAGAATAAAATTGATTTCCTTTATTTTTTTTTCAATTCATCTTGTCACTTTATCTGAACTTATTATCCCAGTTAATACTATTATTCAAATGCTATATATTATCTCTCTAGTTGTTTATAATAGTTTTTCTGATTTCATTAATAGGTCAAGAATATAAATTCAGAGTCATGGCAGTAAACGCTGAAGGCGAATCCACACCACTGGAAGCTGAAAAATCAATCATAGCCAAGAATCCTTATGGTGCGTATATATACAAATAATTCCCCTTTCTGATTTTTTTTTCGTGAAGAAAATTTGACTAAATATAGTTACAATAACAAACATGGACATTAAAAATATTTTATTTAAAAAAAAATATGGATTTTATTTATTTTTTGTTTTTATTATTCTTATTCCTCCACATTAGTTACAATAGCATTGCTTTAATGGAGTAAAATTACTTATCATTTTTGTACTAATGAGTACAACTTAAAATACAACCTTTTGTTGTTTTTAATGATACTTGTCATAGACAAGCCTACTGACTTTGGAAGTCTTGTTTTTTCAGTAGCCTCATCTAGGGCACTATCCAAGAGTATGACTTCAAGTACACACACGTCACAACCCTTTTTACGGGGCGGTCTTCATTCATGCATTTCATTCACTCATGAGCAGATCGTAATTTAGACCTAATCAGAGAACGATCACCCCTGATCCAGTACCCCCAGTGGTATTACTCTCGACTAGTGGACTTTGTGACCACGAGAGATTTATATGTGCGCCAGCCACCACATACAAGTAGAGTCTTCGGCCGACGGGGTTCGAATTCGCAGCCCAAGGGACGCGAATCCAACGCCTTACCATTAGGCTATCCCGGCCCTTAAAATACAACCTAATAAGCCATAAAACACTGAACCGTCTGCAATCGACTAAACACTTTCTATTCATTTAATTTCCCGCGGCCGACAATGTACTATCGAAAACTTATCCAGGGGCGTTCCATAATTTAAGCAAGAAAAAAAAGAATGAATTAATATCACAATTTTACATTTCTTCAAATACTTACACATATAACTAGTTTTTTAATATATTAAAATTGTGACCACACTATTTATGCGCAGCGAATAATGTAATGGAATGCGAGATACATTTGATACTTTTCTAATTTGCTGGCTGATTTTAAAATCTATTTCGCCTGCCCTTCTGTAATTTCGGAAAGCTATCTAAGCACGATAAACACTTTCCCTTCATTTACCAATATTTCGCAGACTGATTTGTCAAAATTAAATACAATATTAAGCTGCAGCCCGTATTGTGCACTTCTTTTCTTTTTGCTTCATTTGATGTTGCATCAATTAGATTAAACACTAATTTTGTCTTCAAATCAGGTCATGCATTTCTTTTCTGTTTTGTTTCATTTGACCTTGCATCGATTACATTAAACAATATTCTTGCCTTTAAATCAGGTGGGGCGTTTCTTCTTCTTTTTTTTTTTTTGGTTTCATTTGATGTTTTATCAATTAGATTAAATAATATTCTTATCTTTTAAATCAGTTTTTTTCGCCGTTTTTCGAATGTAATGATTGAATTAATTTTTTTTAAATTGTATAATTCGGATAGTGACAGATTTTCTACTCACTGCAGTTTAGCTGAAATAGTTTATGTTACAATTGTTTCCTTCAGATCCTCCTGGCAAACCAGGAATCCCAGAGGCCACTGACTGGGACAAAGAATGGGTAGATTTGAAATGGACAAAACCATTGAAGGATGGAGGAAATCCTATCGTTGGTTACCTCATTGAAAAGAAAGAGAAGGACTCCAGTGTTTGGTCAAAAGCTGCGCAGATTGACAAGCCAGTCTGTGAAGGACGTGTCGAGAATTTGATACCAGGAGAGACTTACCAATATCGAGTAAAAGCCATTAATGCTGCCGGTCCTGGTGAACCCAGCGATGCAACGAAACCTCTCACAGCGAAACCGAGGAAAAGTATGTTGTTTTTTTATTGCAAGATTATTCATTAAGTTTAGTTCATTTGTTCTTTACTTAACTCTTATGATACCGAATTCATTGATTTCTTTACAAGAAGATGCTTTACAATGAAATATACTCGGATGTGCATTGCACTGTGAACTTTGAAAGATATTCGATTAAAATTGAAAGAAACAGGGATGCTTATGCTTAATATACAATATACAAGAATTGGCAAAAAACTGACAAATCCCTTCACACTAAACTAATCTATTTGGTCTACGAAGCTAAATAAGTCAAGGAATAAATGATTGATAATGCTTTTATTCGATATATAAATCACGGTAAAAAGTTATTTAATTGCTTAAAAGTTTACAAAAAAAATTCAATCTTATGGTAGTTCTCTTAACGTTTCGTTCAAAAAGATTTTCTTTATATTTGGAGGAAGGAAGCTTTTTCATTGTCTGGTATAATTGTAACAATATATGATTTCATTAAGTCGAAGTTCATCCGTATTTGTTACATGAATCTGAATTGTTACAATATGTTTGAATACATGCTTCATTTCCACAAATAAGGAAGTTGACAAAAATAACTAGAGAAAAAAAACAGAGATAAAGTGTTTACAAAATTTTTAATAAATATATATTACCAAAAAAATGACTGAAACTAGTAGTAGAAGTTGCAAGTGAGTGAATCTCAAAGTAATGGAGCTGCTAATTCAAGTTCATATTAATTGAGAATTTATATTAATTAAAACTTGTCATTAATAACCAAGCCAATTAAAACATTTTAACTGAGAACTCTTGTACACAGACACACACACACAAAAATGTGGCGTAGTAATTAGTAGATTTAATTTTTTTTGATGATAAAGGCTCCCTGAATCTCTTAAAAAACATGTATTAACTGCAACTAACTATAGTTTTTAAAAACAATAATTTAAAAATATTCTAAAACTTATTATAAACATCACAACCGTTTTTTTTTTCTTCGTTTGAATAGTTAAAGCCATACAGATTCAAACCACATTTATTTCAAGATGTACAAAAATAAAAGTTTTTCATTATAACATTTGTCACTGTGAGGAACTTCAGTATAATATTAAGTTTAGCTTATTATCTGTTATTTTGATATGCTTATATTCTTTAAACTAAATTTTGGCGAAGCACTTTGAGAATTTTTATTTTAATATTTTTTACAATGGAAGCTGTTTCTAAATAACTATTTTTCAATAAATTCCATTGATTATTTAATAACTTAGAATTTTGTATGATTATTAATGAGCTACAAAAAAAAGTAAGAGTAAAATTCCCTTACTTTTCCGTTCTCTGTCAACAGTGCCTCCAAGAATTGATCGCAGAACACTGAAGCCAATCACGGTGAAAGCCGGTCAGCCCTTCTCATTGGATGTAAAAATTGCTGGAGAGCCTCCTCCAAGCGTGCGCTGGATGTTGAAAGATGGTCCAGTACCAGAGAGGTATGACTTCCAAATCAAAAACGTGCCCTACAATTCCAAGATCGAGTGCGAAAAGGCTGAGAGAAAGGACAGTGGCATTTACAAAATTTTTGCCAGCAATCCTCATGGGCAAGACCAGGCCGATGTCGAAATCACAGTTCTTTGTAAGTATGATGCTTCCTTTAATTCATGTTATATTATACTATTTACGGTATTTTTATTATAAAGGATTTATCAAAAATTTAAAGAAAATTTACTTAAAAGTTTAATATTTAATTAATTGGAAATGCGTTGACATTATATTGATGGATTAGATAATGAAAATAATAAAATAAGCTAAACAAGGATCTAAATTTAAGCAAGTTCTTTCATTTTGTGTTTGGCACGTCATAATCATTCCTGATTCTTGCACCAATGAAATTATCCATTAATTAATTCTTTAACTATAATATTTTTTTTGGAAAATCTTTTTTATGATTAATTAAAGGAAATGTGTCGTCATTTGATATTAGATGGACATGCTTTTAACATTCAGAACTATGAAATTTTAATTTCAAAACTATTTAAAATTTCTTATAGCTTTATGAATCATTAGAAGATTTCAGAAAAAAAAATTAAATTTGCAGAATAATTTTTACAATAACTGTTTAGAAGTGTTTCGTAACAAGATATATTTTAACTGAGATTGCAATATATGGATACAATCCCTGTTTCGATGAATGTCAAACTTGAAAAATGATTCGCTTGAATTTAATTTTAGAATCCTTAATACATCTTTCGAATGAAAAAACGTAAAATAACATTTAGTTGGAGTCAGAGTACATATGCATTTTTTTTTTGTTATGTGAAGTGACGTCACTTAATTTATTGTTTTTCATTAAATTTAATTTAATTTATTTGTAAAAAAAAGCACTAAATGCATTTTTCTGATCATAGTTAAGATCGAAATTAATGTCAATATTCAATAATGTGAAGCCTTGTAAAACCCTCTGAAGGAATTGAATTTCCAGATCGTAAAATGCATTTTAATATAAAAATTTTACAATAGCGGATATTTAGTAAAATATTATATATTTGAACTTAAAATTAATAATAAATTTTATTAAAAAAAATCTGCTTCCTTCAAGTTCGGTAATATCGCACAGTCAGTATGAGGCAGAAGAATATTACATTATGAGCGCTAATTCAATAGAATATACAGTAAGGTAGCAAAAAGGTGAAGCACAAATAGCTTGTTTCTTTAAATATGCAATTTTTTACATCGCACCTATGATCAGCTTGAAACCCAGAAATACGCAAGCGATTCATTGCGGTACATGTTATGCAGCATTCCTTTTACTGCCCTTAACACAATATATGAGGGAGGGTGGGGGTGATCCCCTGTTTAAAAAAAAACAAAACAGAATCGTATTTTATTTAGTGCTTTCAAGATAAAAGAAATTCGAATACCAGTTAGGGTTTATTTTTGAGAAAATAAACTGTTTATTTAAATGCTGCTTAACTGTTTTCTTTAAACGAACGCCATTCTTGTTATCCATACTACTGCATTAATAATTTATATCAGTGTAAATTTAAAACAAATATCAATTAATAATCAATATTTTCCAGCAAAGGCATCGAAACCAGAAGGCCCATTAGAGGTGTCCGATGTCAAAAAAGACGGCTGCAAATTGAAGTGGAACAAACCTAAAGACGATGGTGGACATCCATTGGAGGGATACTTAGTTGAGAAACAAGATCCTGAGAGTGGCACCTGGGTTCCAGTAGGAAAGACACATTCTCCTGAAATGGAAGTGACCGGACTTGCACCAGGAAAGGCATATAATTTCCGAGTCAAAGCTTTGAATCCTGAAGGAGAATCTGATCCTTTGGAAACATACACACCAGTTATTGCCAAAGATCCTTTCAGTGAGACTCATCTATATGTTTTTTCGCCCTATTTTAATTCGATTTTCACCTTCACTCATAAATTCCCTGATGATAAACAAACTCAATAAGCTATTTAGAAAAATACCTAGCTCATAAATTAGGAAAAAGATAATGTTTCTGTGAACAAATAAAAAAAAATTAAAAAATGGAACTCTGCTATTGCAAATTTCATGTTATCATGCGAGAATATTATTATTTTTTAAATCGTTGCTTGTCTGAATTAATTTAAGCCATTAATCAATTTTAACCGCTTTGAAACATCCCCGTGACTATCAGATTACGTATGCATCGATTTTTAGAAAACGATGGTCCCTCCCCCATCTCAAAATCGATCGATCTCCACAACTTTTTTTTGTCAACTAGGAAAATTGAAAATTTACAAAAAATTATATAACTTTAGATACTTTTCCTCGCTGTTTCTCGTTCATTCTCATTTTCTTTTAGGAGAATCAGGTGCACGGTGAACATTCACGCCAAGTTGTAATATTTTGTTGGCGATAAGTCGCCAAATGTGTCAACCTACTTTATCATTTTCTAATAACCCCAAAAGTGAGAAATTGATGCCTCAAAAGTGATAAATCGCCATTTTTCTGCTCGCGTATTTTGTGACTTCAAATACCTCAAACTAAAACAACATCATGTTCTCACATAATAATAAAAAATATTTTTTGTATATCAATATTCCAAATAAAATTCCTTATAAAATTATTGCTTAAGCATGGGAAATTGCACTAAATAACAAATAGTTAGACAGATATTGTTCGTATAATCATTATAGTTTCTTTATATTAATTAAGAAGCTAAATAATGCGCAATTAATCACAAATATTTATTTACATTATATGATTAATACCTAACGTCGTTGTTCCACTTGTTTTCAAGTTCCAAACATATTATTTCCGAACTTCAAAATGAAGTATTTAAATGTAAGATATAAAATAAAGGACGCTTCAAATTCTATTTTTTTTCTATTCATATTTTTAAATAAAAAGTAAAGAAAATTTATCCGAGGAATATTTTAAAACGTTAGAGCCCATTAGAAAGACGATCGTTAAAACATGCGGTATTTGCATTAAATGCATTCTTACATTTACAAATTAAATTTGACTAATTATGTAATTAAGGTTGACTAAAAACCATTTTAATAAAAAAATTTTAGATTAAATAATTCAATTTTTATTTGAACTTAAGTTCCAAACTGAGGTTAAAGATCCTTACTTGATTTATGCTTCTTTATATAAATTTTCCTGTTTACGACTCGAAAATAAAAATAAAAGAATTTTGTAGCATAATTTTACATTAATAAGACGTTTTCAAAACATATAAAATTGGTTTAAGCCTCGTTATCTTATTTCAGAGGAATCCGGTGCTCCTGGAAAACCGGAAGTCACTGATTGGAATAAGGACCATGCTGACCTGAAATGGACTGCTCCTGAAAATGATGGCGGTGCTCCTATTATGGCATACGTCATTGAGAAGAAAGAGAAAGGAGGACCATGGGAGAAGGCTTTAGAAGTGCCAGGAGATAAATTAAAAGCTACTGTACCTAATTTAGCAGAAGGAAAAGAATATGAATTTAGAGTAGTGCCGATTAATAAGGCTGGACCTGGAGAACCCAGTGATCCTTCAAATGCAATTATCGCCAAACCACGATTTTGTGAGTACCTTCTTTCAGTCCTTTTCATTTTAAATTATTTTGAAAGTTTTTCCATTTTAACCCTTTAAGCGGTCAATTATTTTACCAGAAATGCTTCCAAAAAAGGCATATTTTTTTATTGCATATAATTAAGTACCATACTTTATCCGCTACATAGAAAAACCAGGATGAAAAGCATTTCATTTACATGGACAAGCCACGCTATCTGTTGAAAAATAAAAATACTAAATAGTCTCTTTCAATAATGAAAAATGCGGGCAAACCAAAAAAGGAAAGGAGAAAATATCGATGCCCGTACACCGTACGGGCAAACCAGATGAGGCCAATTTCGGGTAGCACGTACTCTGCGAACTGCTTAAAGGGTTAAATAACTTCAAAAATTTGAAATGTTCAGTTCATTGAGCCAGTTGAAATGTTGCAAGCAAGAATTGCATTGTGATATTTATTGTATTAAGCCATCTTGGAAAAAAATCTAAGATCTTACTATATTTGAAAATGGTAATGAAATTTAAATTTCTGCAGGATGCCT
>JAPMOR010083358.1:77249-90232 GCA_026543865.1 Argiope aurantia
CTAGAAGTTTTCAAATGAAACTGATTCATCTAATTTGTTAGTGTTTAACTATGAATTATTTTCTTGGAAGTAGAAAACGATGAAATAAGACGAACTCGGAACACTTTTTCCGAATCGAAAAAAAAAAAGAAAGAAAGAAAGAAAATATGAAATTAGGACGTACCTAGCTAATACACGAAATATGTTCCCTTTATAAAAGTTATCTTCATTTTTAATTTTAGAAAATTCGTTATGCCTTACAAAATCGAGAATTTCAATTCGAGTTTGTCGTCGAATTTTTTTAAAAAAAAGTTTTTCTGGTTTATAAGTAATTTACCTAATCGCTTCCTCTCGTCCACATGATTTTGGTAAAAAAAAATTTAATATATTTCTATGTAATTAATTTATAAATTAAATCGCCTATATATAAACAGATAAATAAACACAAACAAAATTCTGAACATAAATATAAATATGCATGTCTTCGTAAGAATATAAACGAAACAGAATGAAAGTTACCTGCATAGTAAGTACAGTAACAGTGAAATACAATTATTTTTTTGTATAATAATTGGATTAACTGTTTTTGTATTCAAAGATATTTAGCCATTTTGAACATATTTTATGATTTTGTGATTTTTCTACTGATAAAATACTGCAGCATTTATTTTTTTAATTCTTTGCCTACTATACACCCATCAAATAAAGAAATTCTTCATCATTTACACAGTAAGCTTAGGATTTGAATTTGAAAGTGTTAGTCTACAATGAAATATTTGACATATTATTTACACAGATTTGAGATTATATTTGCTTAATTCTTCATGAAAGGCTTTAAAATATTTGATGTTTCAATATATTGATTTATTTTGTTATTCAAAATCAAATTGACTGCTGAAAATAGATGGTTATTTTTCATTGAATGTTTTCAATTCAAAGATTGAAAACAATTTAATATTCAATAAAGTAACATAAAATTATTTTTAAAAAAATTTCCTTCGAAAAAAAAATCTTCAAATATTTAGTTTATGAACTTTTTGTGAAATTTCTATCTTTTTCAAATTTAATAGAAAATCTAATGGTTAATTCTAATTCCTCAACACAAAATTATTATAAAATTAGCAAAATATCTGATATATAATGCGTCTCTGCAAAAAAAGTCTAACTTAAAAATGACATCAATTTAAAATTTGCGTTTTAATTAATGCAATTTTGTCTATTTTTCTAATAGCTTTAAAAATCTTATATGGGTCATTTTCGTTACATTATCCCACAAAAGATATTATTTGAAATTAAATTTTGGGTATTTATATTAAAATTTACATAAAGAAGAACAACAAAGTAGTTCATCTGTTTTGCGTGGAAATATAGTCAAGTTATTTATATTTTTACAATGTCATATTGTATTTGAAAATATTTGTAAATTTAAAATTTCTTGCAATTCTGTTTAACTCTTTTTTTTTGCAGATATTTTATATTTACTATCAATTAGTTAACATTAATTTTGTATTTAATAATCAATTAGTTAACTCTTTTTTTAGATATTTCATGCTTAATATTCCGTTAGTTAAATAACGGCTAATATTTTCTCATTTTATGTTCAGGTGAAAGGTTTAACGCCAGGAAAAGAATACAAATTCAGAGTAAAAGCAGTGAATAGATTGGGTGAATCAGAACCATTAACAGCCCATCAACCTATTTTGGCCAAGAATCCTTATGGTAAGTTTTATTCATTGCTGTTTTGAAACTAAGTTTAAATTAAAACAATTTTCTTGTTTTGATACTTAAACGACCATAAGACTGATAAATCGTATTATTGAAGCAATTTTTTTAAGGACATTTTAATAATAATTTTCCAAAACAGATTTTAAAAATTTCTGTAAATATGCAATTAAAAATTATGATCTCTTAGTAGCCATAACGGATTTTAATAATACAGGTTGAATATTAAAATGAAATATTAAAGTATTAACGCGTATTTTTGTCACTTGAATATTAAAGCGAATTGACAAAAGCATTAAATGAAAATAAAATGGCAGAAGATAAGAAGGATAGAGGACAAGAAATGAGAAGATTTTAATGTAAAGTTTTCCCTTGATTTTCAAATATGGCTTACTAGATTTGGTTGTCCCGATCGAAACGCGGAAGATATTTTTATAGATACAGATTGAGCGATTTTGAGCTCAGTTTTGAACGTTTTGGAGTACAGCAAATAGCAGCATAGAACAGTAATTCGATTTATATTAATCTTATATGAAACTACATCAAGTTTTATAACCAAATGGTGGTTATGGAATGTTATTGATAAATAATTATCTTTAATTACATAAAATAATGAAAATAAATCATTGCATCAATAAAGAAAAAGATGACAAATCGTATAAAAAAATTCTGAGTCTTCGAATGTCACCAATATTTCTATAACGTTTCAGTTATTATTATTATTCTCCCAATTAAGTAGCACCATTAATCCAGTCAATGAGTCATCATTATCGAGTAATCTGAAAACTTTGCTACTTTCAGACCCACCGTCACCTCCTGGCCAGCCTGAGATTGCTGATTACGACAAAGACTTTGTTACTCTGAAGTGGAAGAAGCCATTCAATGATGGCGGATCACCCATCACCGGCTATGTTGTCGAAAAGAAGGATAAGTACAAGTATGTTTACCTTTTAATTTAGAAAAAGCCCAATCTAAAAATGTATCTACCACGACCAAAAAAAAATTTAATCCATTTTCCTCGTGACAACGATGAAAAATATTTAAAGAAACTGTTGTTTTAAAGCTTATTTTTAAAAAAGATATTAATTTTTGACTTTTTTTTTCTCGTACTTTTGAAATTTCTGCTTTCCTCGTACATGTGTAGACAAAAGGAAGTTCATCTATAAAAATCGAAATTGAAAATGACTTATACGAAATTTAATCGTATTGCGTTTGATGCATAGGTGCGAAATATGTCCTTATAAAGCCATTCGCGATTTTAAAATTTTTATTTGGATAAAGATCAACCATTTGTATTTTGGAAAGTAAAATGCGTTTATTTGCGTTTAATAAAATTTACCAGAACTTAAAAAAGATTGAAAGAGTTGATCTCTCTTTCTATTATATCCCTATTAGTACAAGATGTACGATATTCCGAATGCCTGGGCCGCGGTGGCCTGGTGGTAAGGTCTCGGCTTTGGAACCAGAGGGTTTCAGGTTCGAGACCCGATTTCACCGTCATGTAAGGGGGTCTGTTGCACGTTAAATCCGTCCTGACTAAACGTCCTCCCGCTGGTGTGGTGTGGTATGGAGAGGGGGGTTCCAGCTCAGGTGTCGTCCTCGTCATCTGACCGCGGTTCAAAATTACGAGGTCCGTCCCAAAATAGCCCTAGTGTTGCTTCAAACGGGACGTTAATATAACTAAACTAAACTAAACTAAACATTCCGAATGCCTGCCGATATCATGAAGATGTTGAAATAATGTTGTTGGGCATTTTGTGAAAATAGAGATTAAAGAAGTTTAAACAAGATTTTAAAGGTTTACGTTATTTTAATAAACATAATTAAATTCTATAATCAATATTAATTATTTATTTCAGATTTCGTAATTTTAACGATAGCTAATAATTGCGCTTTTTTTTAAGAGCACGCCGATAAATATTATATCAATTAATGTTTAAGCTGCAAGTCCATTCGTTTTCTTGTTGCGGTATATAACTGTAAAAATATTGAACAATGTCATTGTGTAAAAGATGCAGTGTTCGCTTGTGGTTCGTTTTTTATATAGAAAAAGAAAAACCGACTTATGTTTAGATCCTTGATAGTATTTACTGTGTGGTTGAATCAAACGAAAGAGTAAAACAAAGATACAACGAAATATTTTATCACTCACATTGAATTCATATGCTGAAAAATGTATTTTTATTTTTAACAGTCCTGATTGGGTGCCGATACAAGACGTACCTGGAGACGAAGAACGAACTACTATACCTGATTTAGTGGAAGGCAACCAGTACGAGTTCCGTATAAGGGCTGTCAACAAGGCGGGAACCAGCGAACCCAGTGAGCCTACAGCTCCCCACACTGCTAAACCCAAGAAACGTAAATGCAATTCATATTCTTATTCATGTAATTTGAAAAGTGGAAAAGGGTGTCTCCTTATCCACTGTGTCGACTCATAGAAAGATGGCTTTCGAGGAGGTCGAGGATCATAGAATAGATGAATTGTCAGATGAGTCTCAATAGAGTTCTTATTGACATATATCGCTTTGTTATTTCAGAGCCTCCTAAGATTGATCGCAATGCCATGTTCAATATACGTGTCAAGGCTGGTAAAACTTTCGAGCTAGATGTTCCTGTAAGCGGTGAGCCACCTCCTACCAAGAAGTGGAACATAGGCACTAAAGAATGCGAGACCTTACCCAGGTGGACTGTGATCAATCAAGACTACAGCACTAAGTTATCTGTCAGAAATGCAGAGAGAGGAGACAGTGGTCAACTCACACTGTCTGCAAGAAATCAGCATGGCAACGACTCGGCTACTATCACCATCACAGTTCTAGGTATGTCACTTATAAATTTGCCAAAAATTTTAATGATTTTTTTTCATTAAATATACTATTTTGAATTAATGAAAGGTTCGTTCTTAATGCCTAAACAGAAATTATTTCAGTTAGTAGAAATTCAAATGCATTCCTAGATATTAATAGAATCCTAAAATATCAACAGGAAAATGTTTAACGTCACATACTGAATAAATATTACATGAATGCTTCTCATTTTGCAGCGCCGCCTTCCGCTCCGGAAGCTATGCAAATTAGCAATGTGACGAAGGATGGCTGTCTTGTAGCTTGGAAACCACCAAAGGACGACGGTGGGGCTGAGATCTCCCACTATCTGGTCGAGAAAAAGGACACCGAATCAGGAAAATGGGTTCCAATTGGAGAATCCATCAACCCTCAGATCAGAGCTGACAAACTCATCGAAGGACATGAGTATCAGTTCAGAGTGCGAGCAGTTAATAAGGAGGGGGAATCTCCGTGGCTGTTAGGAAGAGAGCCGATCGTCGCCAAAAATCCATTTGGTAACTAAATATTCTTTTGTTTCGAATGCCTTGTCTAATACTTCTACGTTTCCATTTGTTTAAACCATTCCTGCCAGTCAGAATTCGAGCGGTTTGCCCTGACTTTCAAATTTTTATTTTAATAAAAGCGCAAAAACTGATAGCTTATAGCATGTCTCATAGCTGGAAATTACAATGCAGATTTTTACTATGACATATCTCATAGTTGGCAGTAAATACATTAACCATCCCTTCTTACGATTTTTTTTTTCCATAAGAGCTTACATGAGAACCTGGCAATTACTTAAGCGTTTCTATGTGATCTTGTTTGTAGTTAATTGTTGTTAGTGATTAAGTGAATGCTGTCTGAAGGTAACATTTGTTTAATGAATTAATTAAATCATTCAGTATCAAAATATTTTCAATTGCATTCATGAATTAGACTCCTCACTCTAACTGAAAAAATGCACAATAGTCTAGCTTTCAAACAAAATAATCTTAATTTACATATTTTAACACACAATGAAGTTGTTTCAAGTAGTGATATATTAAAAAATATATCCATTTTCACATGCCATAAAATCAAGCACTAGGTTTTCTAACCTTTTCGATAACAAAATCATATGGTTGTTTGAAGGCACCAAAAGAGAAAAAAATTATTCTACCATGATCAAAATATTTCTAGTCTTTTTTTAGTTTTTTTTTCTGAAGTTGTATACTCAAATACTCATACATATTATTCCTTTTGTTAAATAAAGAGACTATAATAATTAAAACAGCAATAAAATACACATATATGACATTAAAATTGCAATTTTGTTTCCTTTAGTCTAAAAATTTCCTATTAACTCTCCGTTGCTAAGCAACTTTGGAATGGCTTCTCCCTCAATTATTTTATACATATTTCGGGATATTTACTCATGTAAATTTAAGTAAATAATATGATACTGTAAGATAGTTAATTTATTTTATATGTGTATGTAGTGTTGAAGTATATTATGTAGTTCCACATAATCAGCATTTCGCTTCGATATAAGGCAACAGTTTCTGGACATTAATTGCCACTGCCATTGGTTGCCATTTGAATAAACTACCGCTAAAAGTTTTAATCATAGATTGAAATTTCATTTGAATTTATATCAGAACGTTAAAATCACCTACCATCTTACAATGTGCCCACGTTAAATCGTTACTAAGAATTTAATTGCAATTTTCAGTAACAGACATTCCATTATTTAATAAAGCTTCTGATACATATGTTCGGCTTAATTATTTTTCGTATTTTCTTACAGACCAACCAGATAAACCCGGAGCACCGCAAGTCGTGGATTGGGACAGTGGTCAAGTAGATTTGGCTTGGAATCCACCACGAAGAGATGGTGGTGCTCCTATCACTGGTTACATTATCGAGAAGAAACCGAAAAACAGTCCCGTTTGGGAAGAGGCCGCCAGGGTGGACGGAAATGAAACTCGCGCCACCGTGCCAGGGCTTAAAGATGGGGACGAATACGAGTTCAGAGTCACAGCGGTCAACAAAGCTGGACCCAGTGAGCCTAGTGAACCGTGTGCACCAGTCCTTATCAAGCCCAAATATTGTAAGCACTAATTTTGCACTTTCCTTCGTACAATTAACTTGTATCATTTGAAATCTTGCATCTCTTTTTTTTTTCGAAATAAATATATAAGTAGATAAGTGATAATAACTAGATTTCTTATCTGTTTTATCATTAAAATTAAGAATAAAGCCTTTTTTTTAATATTTATTAAAGTTGTATCAGAAGTTTAAAAAATAAATAATTCAGTTCCTTTGAAATTATTTATTTTCAAAAAAATATTTCTTTTAATGTTGACGGTTTACACGTAACAGTGACAAAAGATATTCGATATTCAGAAATAAATATATATGTATAAATAAACATTAACATTGCATGTTATGAGTGCATGAGATGATATATTTATACGAGTTTGAACAAATATATTCGTACGAAGACAGCTTTTACTCCATTGATTAGCCAGTAAAACTGTTGCTATTATCATTCGTTTCTAGTGCATTTTTATTGTGAAAAAACGAAACAATAATTAATGCCTTCCTTTTCTAATAAGTGAAGTTTAATGTTTTTCACGTTTATATTTAAACCTGAAAAGTTTTGATTTCGTAAGAACAAAAATTCAAATTGTATCTTTCCATAATATATTTTAAATTTTTTATTTGATATATCTAAAATATATTAATAAAGAAATGCTTTAAAATTGTTATGAAATATTTACACTTAATATATATATAAATACATAAAAATATATAGATATATATAGCTATATAAAATATAAAATTTGCATTTTGTTATTTAATTTATTGTCTCCATGAATGCTTATAATTGCTTATTGACGTAATGATGACTTATCGTCAGATTTCCACGTCACACTGAAAAGTTAATCAGTGTTAAGCATAAATTATTTTAATACTAAATCAAAATATGTTTATGTTCAGCCTGAATAAGAAATAAATTTTACAGGATGATTGGTAAAGTCTTTTTAAGCCCCTTAAATTCAAAACCGCTTCGCGTATACCCTAGGAAATAACGTATGTTTATAGTAAAGTGGCTATCTGAATTTATTGAGACAGATTATAGCGCCTCTAGCAGTGTAATAAGGAATCTACAAAAATAACTCAAGAAACAAAGGAGATCGGTTAAAAAGTCCAGTTAGAAAAATATATGCTATATCATAATAAAAGCGTTTTATGTGGTTATCTGTAATATCAACGGAAATATTTGCGATTAAAATTAAGCTTTCAAGACTTGATAAAGGGTTCGTCCAAAAATTGAAAAATGTATTCTTAGGTATTATCATATAGTTTTTCCGAAGTAAGCAATGGCGAAATTAAATTTAAGCAACGAAGAAAGCAAATAAAAATAATAATCTAAAATCTTTAAAACACACATTTAGGGAGGATCTGAAGATACTTTTTTAGTTTTAAGGTGAAGCGATAAACGTAACGTGTTTCAAAAAGATTATTTTTTTGTCAAGTATATTTTCTTATTTTTTTTAATTTTATATTTTGTTATTGTATATTTTCCTGAATAACATTATGCATCTTTTTCAGTTGCGCCAAGTCTCGATAAATCTCTCCTCCACGACATCAAGGTCAGGGTTGGTAGGCCCATCAACTACGCCATCCCCATCAAGGGCGAGCCGACTCCAACAGTGCAATGGACCATCAACAGCAAACCTGCAGTGTCCAAACGCATTGAAATCTTATCCACAGCTACACAGACTACACTCGACATCATGAACTCTGAAAGGAGTGATTCAGGAAAATATACTCTGACACTACAAAACACTTCAGGAACGATATCTGCCTCAGCCAATGTGATTGTGATGGGTATGTACCTGATATTACGACTATATAAAGTATTATTTATTTTAGAATTCATTCAATGGATGAAAAATAAATGTTTACTTTTCTGGTTTCATTGAAACTCATATATAATTTCTTTATTTTCCTGTGGAACTCCTTAGTTTGCTAAATTAGCATCTTTACTTATTTTGAATTTCGTCTTGTTTTAAACCATAGCAAATTCTCCCCAGATGCTGAACGAACAGATTAGATATCATAATACATTATAAATAAGAGGTTCCAAACGTTTTATATATATATATATACTTCCTTGCTTTATTGAATGTTCAAATATTGAAAGTACTTTAAAAATATAACTTGTGAAAATTCCTGCTTAAAAATTTTAGATATTAGAATTATTTTTATATTTATTTAGAATTTTAGATTTAACTTTCACTTAAAAGTCGCCATTATGCATGTATATTAATACATGACATAAATAATTAGTTTTATATGAGACAATTAATTTAGCCATGTAAACAATAAAAGATAATATGGTTGAAATAAATAAGAAAACTCATCACTGTTATTTTATATGATCTTATCATTTGTTTCATATAATGGTTCAAATATACACCATAAATTTTATGATTAAACAAATGGAAGGAAGCTTAATAAATGATCTAAACTACCTGATAATTAGTTTTCTCTCTCCTGATAATTAGTTTAGTATTTTCTGATAATTAGTTTTCAATTTTATGCCTATTGCTTTCAGGCTGTATTAATAGTAGGAAAAATGCAGCCTAAAATGTAGTTAAATTAATAAATTTTTATTTCTTAAATGCATTTCGATAAAATATTTCTTAAAATACAGAACGTTGGTTCATGAGAATTTTCCTTAAAAATGAATAATGATATAGTATATTTCAAACTTACATTATCAAATATTTACTAATTTTTCTACAATAATATGATCGAAACATTTTTTTTTTAAAAATACATAATTTTATTATAAGAGAACTGACATCGCTTCAGTCTTTTCTCAGAAAAGATGCTAATTTTTAAAATATTCGACTCTAATTTAATTCACTGTTTTTTCTTTTTTGATATAGTTAAAATTACTCCTTAAGTTATTTTTTAATTAATTTAATATTGTTCACTCATTATTTCAGATCGCCCTAGTCCACCTGAAGGACCACTTGGAGTAACTGATGTGTGCAAAGATTCTGCAACCGTCACTTGGAAAGCTTCGAAAGATGACGGTGGATCTCCTATTAAACACTATCTTGTTGAGAAAATGGACACTACTAGAGGCACTTGGAGTGAAGTGGGCACAACACTGGACTTGAAACTTAAAGTGCCGAAACTCATTTATAAAAAACGATATCATTTCCGAGTGAAGGCAGTGAACGAAGTTGGAGAATCGGATCCCCTGGAAACCAAACAAGAGACCATAGCCAAGGATGCATATGGTAAGGATTATATAACTTAGAACGTTTCTACGTACAGAATTCTTGCGAGGTCCAATGTTTTTGATTTATTTACTTGTAATGATATTTCTTAATTTAATTTAAATCCTAATAATTTCCTAATATTTATCTAAAATGTGCCCATATTACTTTATTTTAGAATTTTCTATTATTTCCTGATCCAGATCCTACTTCTTTATTTAATTATTTCTAACATGCAAGTCTACGAAATTTCTGACCCTTGTTTCCCACACTCCGAAAAGAGGGGTAAAAATCCCTAATGCCTTGACTTCATAACTAATAACTTCAAAGAATCCCTAATAACTTCAAAGATAGATAACTAAGATTCTCTTTCTTAAAACCAACGCATATCAAAAAAATCTCTGTAAGAAACTTTTAGTAAAATAACTAAGGGAAAACTTTCACTTTCTGCTTGTGTCCCGGTGTGAAATGATACGTTTTTTTTTTTTTTTTTTTTTTTTTTTTCCCAGTGATCGTTCCACTATACAAATTGTGTTTTTCCATGAATTTAATTCTAATTTTTTTTCTTTCGATCCGGCTCCTGCAAAATTGTGTTACATATCTATAGTATTTTAAAATAAATTCTTATAAATCATTGTAAAGTTTTCACTATTACATTTTTTAAAAAAGGAAGGTTTCCAATATAAAATGAGCAACACAAACTTCGTTCCATTTGTATACTACTCCTAAAATACCTCTAGAAATTTTGATATTTCTTATTGCATTTTAAAATGTTACGTTGCAGGATTGCGTAATATGTAAAGGAATTTTATTTCGTATCTAAATCATTATTTTTTTTATATTCTTAAGATATTCTAAATTAATCTATCAGTTCTAGAAACATAATCTACAATTTTTATATTTGGTTACACAATTATATAACTTTTCACAAAATATAATACTTTAAAGTAATAAAAAATATATAGATGAACTATGCTAAATATAAGAACTTTAAAGAATATTGTTATCTCCGATTTTAACAGCTTACAGCTTTAAATTTTGGATGCATTATACGAATACTTACCATTTCTAAGAATATATACATATTTTCCCCATTGAAATATCGTCAAAAAATAGTTGATAATCATTCCTTTGAAAACCATTGACAGTTTAATCGCTTAACTTATAAAATAAGATTAATAATTTATTTCCCTTTGCATTACTCAAATTCGTCATTTCATATTTAAAAAGTATAGGCGTTTTATCCTAAAAACATTTCTTATATAATGACTTATTGTTCATTTCAAACATTTAGAACCACCTCAGGCTCCTGGAAAGCCGCAAGTGACAGATTATGATAAAGACCGCGTGGATTTGGCTTGGACTGCTCCTAAAGACACTGGCGGCGCTCCCCTGACAGGATACACCATCCAAAAGAAGGAAAGAGGTTCACCTATCTGGACCAAAGCTGCAGACGTGCCAGCTAGTCAAACCAAATGCACTGTACCCGGTCTCACGGAAGGCAGTGATTATGAATTCCGCGTTATTGCCAATAACAAGGCTGGAGAAAGTGAACCTAGCGACCCATCGGACTTTGTAACTGCCAAGCCCAAATTCCGTAAGTAAACTGTTCTAGTTTCTTTGTATTTTGATTGGATTGCATAGTGTATGTTTCTTATTTTATTCCCAAGTTTTATTGGCTGTCACTTTCGGCTTGAAACGGCGCTAAAAAGCCATTGGAAATATTATCCATGCCTAAGAATTAAAATTTATTTATGTTTATGCTGCAAATTAATTTCAAATAATTGTATTCGCAGCTATTTATATGACAATTATAAAGATTTGTTGTTACAAAATAATGCATTATTTCACTAACATGTTACGGTCGCAGTTTATCAATACTAATCAATGATGGTGAAAAAATTGTTTTTTAATTGCTACGAAATCAATATTTCATTTAATGTTCAAGTGCTGTTTCTTTTTTTATTTTTATTTTAAATTTTAATAGTGTTAAACGAGCAACATTCAATTTATCCTACTCTCAAAAAACATAAGAACTAAAAATACATTTTGTCATTTGATTATTTTCCTGTTTAACTAACTTTTTTTTGTCTGTATGATTTATTTGTAGCAAGAAAATACTAAAATTAAGGAAAACATTTTAAGAAAAGGAAGAAAGCAGGAAAAATTAACTGCAAAACATAGAAACAATACATTTTTTTAATTTTCTCTATCAATAGATTGAGTTCTGAAATTCTAATAGGGATAAAAGAACTTTGTTTATCCCTATTTTTATGTTGTTTCACTATGTGAGTAAAGTGATTTCCAGTTCAGATTTGAAATGTCTTGGGCGGCTACTTGTTCAAAGCAGTAATATTTGGACTCTGAGATTGTGCAAAACCGCAATATGTCTTCGCAATCAAATTGATGTGACCAACAAAAGTTTTATGTTTAATTGCATGTCATTCTAGATGTCAACGGGAAAAGTTAGCAAATGTTTCGAAAGAAGAAAAAAAATACGTCATATTTTTACATATTTTACAATTTTTAAAATTATTACAATTTTGCTGCTTTAATGAATGAAATGCCATTGCATTTAAATAATTTTTATTGTCATTGAATAGCATTCTATTAATATCTCTTTAAATGGGAATTAAATTTTTTCTAAGATATTGGACTGTTAGAAAATAAGGGAACATACTTATGTTCATTTTAAATTTACTTAATTAAAATCAAATCAATTAATTAAATCTATGAATTAAAATCCTAATCAATTAATATTACATCAGGTTTAATGATTTAAGTATTTAATAAAACCAATTAAAATGTTTTTCTGTTCGAATTTGATTTTTATCTATTAAATACAATAAATGCCATTCATTAATTTATCGCTGTTAAAATTATTGTAGAATTTTAATGTTACTGCAGAACACAATATTCTTTTTATTTTATAGTACTTGCAATTTTGTTTCCGTAAAAAACTTCCAGCAATGTAAATTATTTAGAACTAGCCTCATTTGGCGAATAGTAGTTTTTCCTGGATATTCATTGTATTTACTTTCAAATAAATCTCTTATGCATAACAAAATGTTCCTGATTCTCCAAGAAAATATTTTTAACAATCAAGTTGTGACAGACATCAAATCTATTTTATTTTAATAGACTTACACCTATTCTATTTCTTATCACTTGT
>JAPMOR010083358.1:90242-122512 GCA_026543865.1 Argiope aurantia
ATCACTTGTTTATATGAACCATTCTAATAGAGTTAACTTTCATAACAACATAGATGTATTAACATGTTACTGTTTATATAATCTATCTCCTAATATTCGGGACACTGTAATTTTACTTTAACATTCCTCATGGAAATTACACATATTAAGTTGAATCTTTCTTCTTTAGTTTTCAAAATCGAAGGGAAAAATATTTATCTGTGAATCGAAAATGATTTGAATTTCGATTCAACAATAGAATTCATTGTTAAAAATTCTGCAAAACAATTTTTTTTAAAATTGGCAAAATACCGGAGGAATTTACAAGTTATATTTACTGGTATCATTCAAAAGATAGCTTTATAAATTTTGAAATGGTGAAAAAAAAATCAATTTAAAGCTTTATTTTTTAGTGTTATGATTGATTAAAAAGAATGCAAAATTTTAGCTTACCAAAGAACATATGAGCCAACTTTGGTAGTTCTAAGTCAAACGACCCATCCTATAGAACGCCAACACACGCAAACTTCTGTGTTTGTTATTCGTAGAGCTTATTTAAGACACTGTTGAATTTGACCTTATTAAATTATTTTTGTTTATTCCACCAGTGGCACCTAAGATTATGACTCCTATGAGAGAGATGAAAGTGCGTGGTGGCATGACGTTGACTGCAGACATCAAATTCATTGGTGAACCCCCACCGAAAGTTGAGTGGTCATTGAATGGCAAACCTGTAACGAGTGAAGATAGAGTAACCATTTCGAACTTTGATGACCACACTATTTTGAACATTATCGACGTGAAACGTTCAGACAGCGGACCATACACTTTGACAATTAAAAATGAACACGGAAAAGACAGTGGCATTTTGGATGTCAACATATTAGGTAAGATATTCAATATTTATTTCTACGAAAACACAGATATGACAAAGATATGTACGATTTAAACTCACAGCGTAGTTACAAATCATTCCTCTGTCTAAATCTGTTTTTGCAAACAGTGAAGATGCATTAACTGGATAATTTTTATTTTCTCATATATGAAACACTGTAACATTCAAAAATTTCTACCTTACAATATATTCTAATTTTGTCTCCCTAGCCTTCATGATTCCAGAAATATTTTTTTGAATTGTGTCTACCTGTAAGTTTGTAACAGGAATAATGTAAAAATGAAACAAGTTAGAGGATTGAAATTTGATAACCACACTATATACACACCCAAGAATTGTGGATCTACATCAAATTTTCGTCTCCTGCCAAATAGAACCGATGTTTTCCCAAGATGCTTGTGGCCACGGTGGCCTGGTGGTAAGGTCTCGGCTTCGGAACCGGAAGGTTTCAGGTTCGAGACCCGATTCCACCGAAGAACCGTCGTGTAAGGGGGTCTGTTGCACGTTAAATCCGTCAAGACCAAACGTCCTCCCGCTGGTGTGGCGTGGTGTGGAGAGGGGGGTGCCAGCTCAGGTGTCGTCCTCGTCATCTGACCGCGGTTCAAAATTACGAGGTCCGTCCCAAAATAGCTCTAGTGTTGCTTTAAAACAGGACGTTAATATAATTAAACCAAACCAAACTAAACCCGAGATGCTTATTCACTTCTCTCCTTTATGCAACGAAGCATAACAAAACAAATATGTAAAGACAAAAAATATTTTTTTTTCCTCTGAATTTCTATTTAACCTCTTAAGTTCCATAACCCACATGGAATTATCACATATATTCTCTTTTAACCCTGCTGATAGATTTATTTTTTACCCTTTCATATCCCATCATGTAAATGGAAGAATTTAGTGTTAACGAAATAAACAAAAAATAAGTCGTTGATAATTCAGACAAATCCAAAGATTTTTTCTTCCACGAAAAAAGAAATATGCTTTTCTTGCACAAATGAAAGTTTTTAAAAGTTGTTTCTGTTTCATCCTCCTGTAATCTGAAAGCGGAGCTTTTTTTCTCATTTGAGTCTTTGATATTGAATTGAAATTTTAATTGATGGAAACTTTAAAAAATAAATCTTTTAACAAGATAATTAACAATAATATTTCATTATTGAATATGTTGAAATACTGTTTAAGAATATCGTAGGAATCTAATAGTACAGTTTTCACTTAATAGGAAAATGTATTCAATTCACTATTGCATTTTTAGATGAGTTCATAAAAAAGAATTTGTTAATTTTTAACTTGCATTTTCTCTTAAGCTATGAGTCTTAAAAAATTATAAAATATAATATAAGCTAAAATATGCTAAACGTGGCTTATGAATAAAAAAAACTGAAATATTTTTAATAAATATTTATTTGATTTACTTTTTTTATTTAGAATTGGCCATTTATATTGAATTTAGAATATTGTTTCCTTTTATAAATTTAAACTTGTTATTAAAAAAAAGGCTTTCTGTAAAAATTAAAATGATTTTAATATCTATAGACAAGCCTGGACCACCTGAAGGACCACTGAACATTGATGAAGTTGACAAAGATAGAGTGAAATTATCTTGGAAACCTCCTAAAGATGATGGTGGAAGTCCATTAACGTAAGAAAAGTTATTTACCTTCCAAAAAATTTATAGTATTTATTAATTTTGGTAATTTTATTTGATGTGATGCGATTTTCTCTGTAACGTTAAACATTTCGTTAGCTTGGACTAAAAGTTAAGTAATAATTTATGGCAATATTAAACTTTTACAATTGGTTGCTAAAATATTCCTTTCCCATTGGGATAAAAGAATGCCAAACATTTGTGGCAGCAGTAACAGCAATAATTTTATTATTCAAAAAAAATAACTACAGAAAACATCTAACTGAACATATAGTGCTATTACGTAATTACGATGTTTAACATTATTACGATGTTTTAAATAAATTATAACAAAATTATCAATTAAACAAAGGAATGCAGTATTTTAATGTGCCACACAACAAGCAAAATATGATTAAGTTTACTTGTTGCTTAACCACTTTTTTTGTTGCCACGTACGTCGAGATGCTTTTGCCACAGAATCGCCAGCGACATGCTACACACGTCAGCAGGCCATTGTCACAGCAGTAAGAAGGATGTTCGCTACCCATCAACTAAGATTGCTTGCCAGAAAACAATCTTTGGTCGAAAATTAATTCATTAAGAAAATATAAATATTTTTCCGATTTCTATAAGGCCTCACTGCGAGTTGCAGAGGAATGCTTTACCAAACTCACTTGTGCATTTCTTACCATCACAAATGCTGAACAAAAGGATCTTTTGTCCATATATCCATTATAAAATAACATATAAATTTAGTCATTTACTCTAGATTTGGACAAAGATCATTCCTATGAATTATTGAATATTTGTGTAACTTAGTGTCCCTGATATTAATCTAGTATTGGAGATACGATATTTCTATGCTTATTTTGATTGTTCTTTCAATATTTTGTAGTGGTTACATTGTAGAAAAGCGAGACAAGACCCGAGGAGGAAGCTGGCTACCTGCAGTGGCCTTCGTGAATCCAACCAGCAGGAATTGTGTTGTTCCTAAGCTGACAGAGGGAACGGAGTATGAATTCCGTATTATGGCTCAGAATGCAAATGGTATCTCTGAGCCACTCGCAACGGATAAGCCAGTCGTGGCCAAAAGTCCATATGGTAAAATTATATTTGCTACTGCGCATTTCAATTCTGAAATTATTCGTTATTTGATATTTTGTATTGTATTCCCAGTAGAGTTATATATTATACAATATTGTATGTTATTAAACAATATTAACAATACTGGAATTATCGATAATGTGCAATATTGCTGAATAATGTACAATATCGCTGTACAATATTGTGTAGCATATGGTGTTGCTTGGAATATTAAAAATCATATTATTGACAAGTGACAAGTAATAAACTGAAAATCAGCATTAAAAAATATTATGGGCGGGTTTCCATAAGCATTTTATTATTATTATTTTTTTTAATGAAAATTTTCTGAAGTATTACAATTTAAAGAAAAACTTTCAAATTCGGTGGTTTCTGTAATATTTAATAAACCTGGAAATTGGCAATGACAGTCCTGAAGATTTGAGTTAGATTTGATTAAAATATAAAAATTCTAAATATATTTCATTGTTTCTTTTATCCTAGATTAAATGAAAACAAATTTTTAATTTATTTATGTATGATGGTCAAAAAATATCTCTGTTCAGAGAAAAGGAATAGATAAATATCTTGGAACATGCAAAATATCAAATCACACTAATATGCATTTCAAAGGATAATAAAAGGAATGTCAACAATAGCATTAATTTTAAAATATCTTGAAAATTAATATTTTTTGCTTAGAACTCTTTACTTCTTTTAATTTTGCCTTTATGACATAATAATTTGATATTTATATGCTTATGAAAAACGTTTATCTTTTGTATTTTTGTATTAATTACATTTTTATAACAAAAGTGGAATTATGTCTGTCATTAAATTACTATACAACAACAAATGAAGAACTATGTTTGAACTAAGGTCTTTTGATTAGATTCTCGTATAAATTATTTTGGAACCTTTTCGCATCTAACGTGCCCCCATGTTTAAAAATAATCATCAAAGATATGTGGCATTATTTTAGAAACATATTTTTATGGTGATTATTTTCCCAATTAATAGGGATTGTTTAACTCTATTAACAACGCATTATTTAGTTGTTATAATCTAGTTTTGAAAAGTGCATCACTTTTAAAATTTAATAATCTTGCAGGAATAGTTTTAATATCCCTTTTAAAATGATTAGCAAGCAAATAATTGTAATTCTAATTCTAAATGTCTTTAGGTGTTCCTGGCCGCCCTGGTCAGCCCGAACCAGTGGATTACGACAGAGACTTCATTAAATTGAAATGGGAACCTCCTCGCTCGAATGGAGGTTCTCCCATCATTGGATACGACATTGAAAGGAAAGACAAGAAGTCCAACCGATGGGTTAAGGTTAACAAAGCTCCTGTGCCTGTAAGTAATAATCATTTTCCATTCATACATTAAGAATTTTTCATAGCTTTTAAAGCCTTTACATTCTGAAAAGTAAAACGATGCATAATTATTGTTACGAAATTTTCTTTACCGGGGTTCGTTTGGATAGTGGAAGTTATATGGTGTGGAGAACGCTCAATAATCAGGCGGCAATGGAAAATAAAACAACGACGTTTATTTACACGAAGACACACAGGACAGCACAAAGCGACAACTATATACAGCACAGAAGACGATTATCTTCACCCGAGACGTGTAGCACACAACAGCATACAACCAGAATCTACTACAGACAGTAGCGCACAGCTCAGTTCAGCACTAGCTTGCTTCAGTCGCTTCCGCTTCCGCTTCTACTTCCCCGACTCTGGCTCGGATTAATGACTTGACTTCTCTGGCAGCTGTAGCCCCTTTTATAGGTCTCAGGAGGCGGGGCTAGAAGCCTCTCAACCAATCAGGAACGTTCGAGGCGTATCTCGGTTCCTACTGGACGGATCGGGAAAATTCTCGAAGTTTCGGGTATAATCTATTTTGGCGCCAAAGTCGCCAGATTGATCACCAAATGGTCGCCAAGTTTGTCGCCAAGCTCCGGGACCCCCGACACGACGCCCAGATTATGTCCCATAGAGATGACTGTAAAACATTCTTTCCAAGGATGGAACCAACTATGCTGGGAAGCAGCATTACGGATTCGTAACATTATTATCACTATACAAGGATTCGTTTTGTGGTAAAATAAATATATACTTTTGTTTTAAGATGAATTTGTCCGAAAAATTATTCCACATTTTATTTATCACTCTGTAGGTATTTTAACAATCGAAATTTTTTAAAAAATAAATAAGTAAAACATTAAGATGATGCACAACGCCTGAAAGGAAACATCCGAGTGGAAAGGCTTCATATTTACTAATATTATTAGTTTTTAAAAATAGTGTGATGATAAACTTCTAGAAAACAATGTAAATTCTACTGTTAATCTGAAGCAAAAGAGAGGAAATTATTCAGATGAAAGAGTCAAACTTAACCTTCATAATAATTTAGAAAGTTTTTGAGGAAATATATTTATTGTTGCAATGAAAAATAAGTTTCGTGTCATTTTAAATTTTCCAAAAATGAATGAATTGTGCCAAGGCAATTGAAGGAAAAAATGTTACGACCAATCAGTACAAGTTTCATCCAGTCAAATATAGAGAATCCCATAACATGTAAGTCATGAATGTTCCCTCACGAAAATCACCATCTCATTAATCCCTTCTGATGTCAACGTAATGTCAAAACGTCATATTCAGACGCATCCCGTAACCTACTTAGATCCTTGATTTCAGTCAATGTGATCTTTTTTCGATGAACAAATTACTTAGAAAACAGTGATTTTGAATTACTCAAGAAGTCTAGCACTGGAAGAAATATCAAATCACTTATAATCCCAATTTACGCCTTTTTATGATTAAAAGCAAAATGCCCTATTATATATAATATCTTCACATGAAGAGTTACTTGGCACTATTTTTTCTTGTGGAAAATCTCATAATTTATCCATGTTCTGATAATATATATGATCGTTACTTCTAAGGAAATCCCAAATAAATAGATTTTGTATGTATTCATTCTTTCGTAATAAAATAAGTTTTGAAACTTTTTTGTTCTGAAATTTTATATTGAAGGTATTAAAATAGAGAAAATTTTAAATGATGTAACAAATAGCACTTTCTTTTCATGTAATATTTTTGAATTATTAATTAATTTTATCATATTAATAGCTATCATTATCATTATTTCAACAGTATAAAAAGTTAGTATATCACTATATGTTGTAAATGTGTTAGTATATGTCATTATTTATTTAAAGGTCGAGTTCATCATCACTAATTTTGTTTCTTAATTTACCTTTAATGAAATCGATCACAAATATATGTAGATCATGAGAATTCAGAAAATAAACTGACACTTGTGTTTTGTCATTAGAGAATGGATAAGAGAGTTGAGAAAGAAAAAAATTCGAATATTAAATGAGTTTTATTTGAGATTCGATATCCTCTGACAAACCCTCTATTTATTTAAAAATAATTTATTATTTAAAGTAACAAATCACTATTTTAATAAAATATTTGTAATTCATTCTATATTTTGCTTGTCAATTTTATAGTTGATATATTGATGGATTTACTTTTCATTATTTTCTTTATTAGGGTTGCATATTTACGGATGATACTGTGACCGACGGTCATCAATATGAGTACAGAGTATCTGCTAAGAACGCAGCTGGTTCTGGTGAACCAAGTGAAGCTTCTGTGCCAATTATTGCTAAGCCAATGAAAGGTAAGAATTCACTTATATCCAGAAAAAAATTGTTGCTCCTCATATCTAACCATACTAAAGATGTCTAAGAATTCTTAAATTGCTAGTTTTACAAGTTCAAAAATCTGTGACAATTATATTTCAATTGGTCCTTTGTAATTGGCTCTGATAATATAATTTATTTCATAACAACATTTAACAGAAATGAATTATATCAATTCTGTTAGTGTCATTCATTTCAACATTAATTTTTCTTCACCTTATATAATAATATCAAATCATTTTAGAGTATCAATTTTATTTTGCTATTATTTTTCTATTATTTCGATTGATTGATTCATTTGGTATTATCTATTTCATGGAAGGGAATGGAAAGGAATGGCACACTCTGAAAGAGAAATTCAGAGAAAAATACAATAACTTAATCTTATCCTCTAGACTGTTTAGTGTAACAGGAGGAATATGATAGGCATGATCATCTTCCTTTTTGAATATCATCTGTTAATAATTTTCATTCAATATTGACGAGAGGGCCTACTTATGAAGATATTTTTATTTTTGGATATTTTAGGAAATTAATAATATTGTGTTAAGTAAAAATCATTTCTTTTATCCGTGAATTAGCCGTAATCTAACACTCTCTCTTATTACTGAAAACACTTTTTTTACGTTTTCCTGAAAAATGTTTAGTTTAGTTGTATTTATATTTCTTTTTTTAAACAAAATGAAGGTTATTTGGAGATGGGCACCTTAATTTAGATTAGTAATCGGATTAAAAAGGATGATATCTAAGCCGGTTTCTTTTCTCCAAACTTCTATAAATCATTAACAGGAGGACATTTGCAGGATAACACTGAACTTAATGTTCACCACTTTTCATATAAAGTAGTACTTTGGTGGAATACGGTTTCGAACGGTTTCATTCCTGTATTAATGATAAGTTTCATTCCATTTCGCTTGCCGTTCTGATTGCCTCTAATAAAATTAAAAAGTAAAATAAGTTCATTTGGCATTGCACCTATATGCAAGGTATCCACTCTATTTCTAAACTGTTGGTGATAGACAAATATACTTCCAAATGGAAAAAATATTCTAAACGGCATGTTCAATTACATTTTATGTTGTTTTAATCAATAAATGTACTGTAGAAAAATTACGAATTCTTCCGATTCTATTAATCATGTTTAGTAGAATATTCTTGACACAATAACATTTTAAACAAGAAAAATGCCCAGTTTTTACAATTAAAACTTACCGAACTATGAAGCATTAAATATTATCATTATTTTAGATGATTTTGCATCAATTTAATGATCGAATTGAGAGCGATCCACAAATTACACTACGTGATTTCTTAAGGATGCCATTGATTGACTAAAATCTTCACAACTCCATTTAGAATAGAGATTTTTTTTTCATTTAAAATGTTGCTGTTGTTGTGACTTAAGGCACTTTACAATGTTAATGTGTTAAATAATTTTTCTAATCATGACTATTAAGACCTGGAGAGCCGGCGTCCTGGCATAGGGGTAGCGCGTCTTCCCCGTGATCTGGGCGTCCCGGGTTCGAGTCCCGGTTCGGGCATGGTTGTCCTTCATTTGTTCTATCTGTGAGATGTGTGAATGTGCCCCCCTTTAAAAAGGGGCTGTGCAAGCGAATGTGATGCGTGAGTAGCAAAATCGTACTCTTGGCCCTAGTTGGCGTTACTAAAATAAGAGACGTTCCCTTTCGGCTTAAAATCGTTGATTTCAAATCAGCTGGCTTGCCTATGGCAAGTGCCATTGGAAACAACAACACAACAAGACCTGGAGACGGTGTAAAAATTAAAATTTCGTAAACTTTTGCAGCAAATTTATTGTTTCAAACAACATAAAATATAATTTTTGTGTCATTGGAATCATTTTTCCAACTGTAACTATAACCCTATATTTAACTGTTTATTAGTTATTGATCGATAATAAGAGTAGACACCATTTATATACAAAAATTGTTCATGTTTTAATAAAGAAAAATAGTTACAAACATAATATTTCTTTTTCAGAAAAACCCAAACTGCATCTGGATGGGCTGTATGGCAAAGTCATTCGTGTTAAAGCAGGGGATCCGCTTAACATCAGCATGCCCTTGACTGGAGCACCCACTCCAACTGTCGATTGGGCTGTGAACGATAAGAGACTGCCGCCCACTAATCGCATACAGACTAAAACGACTGATGACAGCATTAGTCTTTCCATACCAGTTACACAGAGGTCCGACAGCGGAAAGTATACTGTTACAGCTAAAAATGCTCACGGCGAAGATTCTGCTGACATCACTGTATTGGTGTACGGTAAGTACGCCATCAATGCTGGTCAAAATTCTGCTCCAAAACAGATTGAAATATTGTATCAAAATTTTAATGAATAATTTGAAGAAAATTGTCTGTGGTAAAATGTTTTGGAAGAAATTAGTTTGATTCTATATATTTGGCAATTACTTTTGGAGATATTTCGGATAAAGATTTGAATGATATTTTAGTTCACATTTATTAAGGACAGAAAAACTGAATAAAAATAAATTATTAGGATCATGCTATTCTATATTAATATATTGAATAAAATAGATATTTTGTTATTTGTTTAAAAACAGAAACTGCATGAACTAAACTAGAAACTTGAGCATCAGATCAGATTGTGAGCCTAATACCATATACAAGCACACAAATATTTACATGCAATATCTATAAATCCTATTTACGGCTTTTATAAGCGCATCCTCATATCATGTAATTTTTATTTTAAGACGTTCAATGTTATTTTGCCAGAAATGCCAGTTAAATTTAATGAGTGTGGTAGGTACTTCCATGAAAGAAAAATTTAATTCCACAAAAAGGCAAGAGAAAACAGAATAAAAAGTTGTTAAAATCGGTGAAAAGGACAAGATAAAATCGTCAGTGAAACAAGAAGTATATACAATTAACTGCAAACCTACGATACTTCCTCTTTCGAAAGCAATATTTATCCTTTATTGTTTTATAATTTTATATATTGATCTTTTCTTAGTCAGAAACCTTGTCAGATATATTAAAAAAATGTATAGATAACAATTTCATCTATCTATTTCATTTTAAAAGCTATAAAAGATGAATACCATTTTCCAACATTTTCTTTCCTCTCTACATTTGAAACATCAAATGATTAAATATTTCAACTAATTCCTTACATTAACGAGTCTTTAGTATGCATATAAATATTTAACATAAAATAATACATATGTTAATTTCAGATAAACCTGGACCTCCAAAGAACCTCGAATATGCAGAAGTAACTGCTGGTTCAGTCACTCTGAAGTGGAAGAAACCCGACGATGATGGCGGATCCGAAATAACAGGTAATTATCTACATTGCAATTATTTAATCTCTTTTTATTTTTTTTCATTAACGTAATTGCATGTAACCAAGGATTTTTCTGAAAAAATATGATAATGCAATGGTTCGATATTACATGATTAACTTTATTATGATTAACTTTAATATGTCTAACTAAACTCAAGGAATTTCTAAATTGTGGGTAGTAAATTTAGTGGATAAATAAAGTGTATTGTAGGCATTCGGAAAATATATCAGATCGTGCAGTCATGCAGAAACGGACCGATTTATCCGACGTCCAAAAAGACATGATCATTGGCTTTCGGGTCTATGATGGTAGCATTTCCGAAACGCCTAATTTTGTAAACTGTTCGCGGGCCGCCGTGGTAAAAGTATACCGTGTATGGAAAAATGGCACCATATAAAATCAGCAACGTGGCAAATGTGGTGCACTACGGGTCATAGATGGCAGAGGTGAACGACAGCTACGGAGATGCGTTCGGGCGAATAGACGTGCAACTGTTGAGCAACTGACCGCCTAGATGAACCAAGGGGCTACAACACGGTTCAGCGAACGTTGCTGCATATGGCTCTCCGCAACAGACAACTGGTTGATGCACTATGTTGACTGCTGTTCATCGGCGACGAAGGCTGGAATTTGCATGCCAGATCCGCAACTGGACTTCTACTCAGTAGACACAGGTGGCTTTTTCCGATGAATCACATTTTATGCACCATCGACAGATGGACGTTGACGTATACGGCGTGAAACGTCTGAAAGCAAACATCCGGCAACAATTGCCAAGATGGTCCAAGCTGGAGCGGGTTGCATTATAGTCTGGGGAATGTTTTCTTGGTATTCTCTAGGTGCACTCATCATTGTGGAAGGCACGATGGATCAACACAAGTATGCATATATCTTTGCGAACCATGTTCACCCCTACATGCGAATTGTTTTTCCTCGGGATGATGGCATCTACCAGCAAGACAATCGACGTGTCATAAAGCTCACAGTGTGTGTGCGTGGTTCGAAGAGCACCAGGATGAGCTTACTGTACTTCTTTGACCAGCAAATTCTTCAGACTTGAACTCATCAAGAATTTGTGGGACCACGTCGATCAGGTTGTTCGCACCATGAATCCTCACCCGCGTAAACTAGCGCAACTAGTCACGGAACTGGAATTGGCATAGCTCAACATCCCAGTGAACACCATCAGGAACCTCTCTTTCATCAGGATTTGATTCTCTTTCTGCACGTTCCGCAGCTGTCCGCTCTGCGAAAGGTGGTTATTCTGGATTTTGACAGATGGTCACATTAAGGTGACTGGACCATGTATATAGCCACTGCATTTCAAAATAATTCAGTAAGAGCTTGACGTCAAGAAATTCCATTTTTTTTTTTAATTATATGGATATATTTTTCTTAAAAATACCTTTTTGTGATAGCATTTAGAAATTATGATATAATGTTTAGGCTATCAAGTTGAAAAATGTGAAGTTGGAGTTGAAAGGTGGACGCCAGTGGCCTCTTTCTGTCCAACAACCACATGCGTGGCTCGGAATCTGGACGAAGGAAAGCAGTACCGATTCCGCGTGCGAGCCGAGAACATGCACGGAGCCAGCGAGCCTCTTGAAGGAAAACCAGTGTATGCTAAGAATCCATTTGGTAAGTCAAGTACTTGCACTTTCATAATTTCATTATCTGATTACAGATAATAATGTCATGTGTTTTCTTAGGACGAAATTAAAAAAAAAAGATTAATATAAGTGTATTATAATTTTCAGACATTTTCAATTCAGTTGTACGACTCATTTTTTTAAATACAAAAAGACCACATAATTCATACTACCTTCAAAGAGGGACAATTGACATTAACATTAAAATTTTTACCATACCATAGAGACATTGAAATTTTCCTATAAATATAAGTTTTAATTGGATTTAAAATTATATTTAACTATAAATTTTATAAGATCAGAAAACGATTACCTTACATATTTCTTATAGAATATGTATGGTATGCAATAAATCTACCTCATTTATTGATTCAATCATATAAAACTAAAAAATTATTTTCAATATCCATAGATCCATATCCAGAAATTACTGACAACCGAATGATCTCTCAAATAATGTATCTCAAATTGTATTTAATCCAATATAATAGGTTATTTATTGAATTGATTGATTGAAGATACAAAATGAATATTTGCCTTTCTTTAACCTGTCTCTCTCTCTCTCTCTCTCTCTCTCTCTATATATATATATATATATATATATATATATATATATATATATCACAAAAAGATTTTTCTTAATGAGTATCATTTTAATTAGATCATATTCATCAATATCGAGTGCTGTGTTTTATTTTCACTTAGACAATGAAGTAATTTCTTTTACTATGTTGCCAATTTTCGTTTCTTTTTCAGACACACCTGATGCTCCAGGACAACCCAAAGTGAAAGATTTCGGCCCAAATTTCGCCAACATTGCATGGACCCCTCCTACTAATGATGGTGGAAAACCCATCACCGGTAAGTTGCGTTACAAACATTTTTGAGGGTATCATCGTATATAGCTTGCTTCAGAAAGCTGCTTATTATTTCGATTTTCGCAGATCGACTCAATCTAAATCTGTTTTAATTCCTGTTTCATTTAGGTTACATTGTAGAGAAGAGGGAACGTGGCACACCTGATTGGTTCAAGGTGAACTCTTACCCTACACCTCACACAGAATTCAATGTGCCAAACTTGACGGAAGGAAAGACCTACGAATTCCGAGTTATGGCCGTCAATGAAGGAGGTGCAGGGAAACCAAGCAAACCGTCTAGTCCAATTACAGCCAAAGAGCAGAAATGTGAGTTTATTTAAATTCTGTTTATCAAGCTATTGTTTAAATTAAACTTAAACCAGCATTTTGTTAAATTATTTGTCGAAAATTTTTTTTATCTATTCAATCGCATAAAATATTTTTAAACCTGACTCAATGTAACTCATAACTGATACGAGATAACATAGAAAGGTTTCACGATTAATTCTTTAATGCACTAAGAAATAGCAGTAAAATGCTGTATATACAGTCACATGTATGTACTGACATTTATAAAGAAAGAGTTGTCGTATTTTTTACATCAGAACTGCTCATGCTATTGTAATCACGCACGAGACCGCTTTTTCAATCCTAACATGAGCCAAGAGAAAACGCAAAATTGTATGGGAAACTCGGCAGATCTGCTACAGGGACATCATGTTTGTAATGGTGTTGTTACGAGTCATAATTTGAGTGCCGAAGGGCTTCAAGAGCTACAAAGCATCACTCGAAGATGACGTGAGAACCGTATTGGATATCTAGCGTAACAAGCAGAATGGGTTTCGAACAATGAGATGATAGTATATATTCCATTGCAGGTGTGGCGAGAATACTAGAAATATTGTATTGGAATGCAAAAGAAAAAAATCCATGAAAGCGACAGTGTGTCAATTTAAATAAATAAAGTTCGTCTCAAAATGTTGTTGTTATTGTTGTGTCCAATCCTTCAGGATCTAGCGGCAGATAGATCAAATCCATGATTCCATGCACCCCCACAAAATCGAGCACCAGGAGAGGGTTGTCGCGAACATCCTCAAAAGTGAGTCCCAAGCAATCCAGAAGATGTTGCGGTGAGGCCGGCAGCAGATAGCACTTGGGACATGTTGGAAAGTCTTTACGGCTGGATTCAAATGACATACATTTCAGGTGCCCACTGACGAGTCTTGAGATGGGCGTTTGATCCTGTCTGTCAGCCTTAAAACTTAACGCTCCTCCTGGTTTTGATCTACTGTACCAAGAATGAGCTGGAGGAGCCAGCCAGACCTGCCGGTCTCTATTTTTTGCTACTGAGAAAAATTCTTCAAATGTCGTCTTATATGTCGTCTCGAAATAAAATTGACAATAAAGCTCGTCTCGAAACGTTTTGATATCTCATTATATTTCATTTTTAGATGATATATATACGAATAATTAAAAAATTATGTCTTCCGTGGATACATGTGATGAATTCGTTGTTTTTTAAAAATTTATTTTACAGTCGCACCTAGTGCTCCAGATATGCCTCGTGTGGACAAGGTGACCAAGAACTCCGTGACTTTATCATGGGGAAAGCCTTTGCACGACGGTGGTAGCAAGATTCAAGGTTATCTGATTGAAAAGAAACCAAAAGGAGCAAAAGATTGGGATATTATTAATACTGTTCCACATCCGGACACTACATTTACGGTGAGAATGAACTCTTTTACTCATATTTGAACTTTCCAATAAATTAATCAATTTATTAATCGTATAATTTGCTATATTGGAATATATAAATACATGATGATTTACAAATGTCAGGTGATTTGTCATAAGAAAAGTGAATCAACAGACAATTATCTTGACGATACAAATAGAGAAATACTTTCGCTGAATATTTTTTTAGACATAAGTCTGACCAAAATAAATAAAGAGGAAAAATTTTAACGTAACTATCAGTTTGTATCCCTCATAACTAACTAGAGTTTTCGAAATTGCAGTAATTAAGAGTATTGAAATTTTGAGTTCGCAATCTCCTTCTTCAAGGACATTAATTTGTGAACCGCCTTTGATTGTTCCTCTTGACTGCTTATTCACTATCATAAGACTTTGACTAATACTTTATTGATCTAGTAATAAACACTACATATTTATATTTACGTTTGAAATATGTATCTGTGATTTTAAAAGTCTCTTTTGAAGTTGAAAAGTACTTCTTTCAATTTATCTGAAATACTACTTTTTTCTAATCGTAATAGATAATTTCTAATGTACCTGCGTATACCTAATAAAAATTAAATCAACTAGCTCTAAGAATGACAAGTATCAGAACTACAATATCGCTAATGTAATAGCAATGCAAACGTCGTAAAAGTAAATTAAAAATGTCGCTAATATTCTGTTAATTATTTTTTCTTTCTCTATTATTTTTTCTTTAATCCCCTTAATAATAAAACAATACTTAATACTACATTATCACTGTTTAAAGAATGATTAAGTAATATGGTTTTAAACAATAAAATAGTATGATTTTCCACGGGTGTTTAAAAAAGAATATTTATTTTTTAAGATCTTTTAAAAAATTAATTAAGGTAATGATTCATTTTTGATATTAATTTATTATTGTTGTTGTTTGAATATCCAAATATCTAATTGAAAAATGTAACATTATTTGCAAATCATCAATTTCAAATTTCACTAAGAATTTAATTAGCAGTTATAAAAGTATCTTTTATCTTGCTTTAGTTTTTATGTGTCATTTCTTTACGTAAGGTGCCGAATCTTAAAGAAGGAGACGAGTATGAGTTCCGAGTGATTGCTGTCAATGATGTTGGGGATAGTCCACCGAGTCGGCCATGTGATTTAGTTAAAGTAGAAGATCAACCTGGTGAGTAGAAAGCACTATGTAAAGTCATTTGGCATTGCGCACATTTATCGAATTATAGAAATATTTTGAAATTTTGGATATAAAAAGTGGGGGATTTTATAATTTTTTTTTCAATAATCCATTAAGTGACAAATATTGGGTTGTTCGAAAAATATATTTTTTTTTTCTGGAAATGAAAGACAGTCTTCGTATAATAAACAAATGCTTTATTAAATTATATATTGGCCGTTCTGGTCCAACACCTTTTGCTATCTTTCTGGTAGTAGCATCATTCCACGCTCATAAAAGTTTTGGTCTTTGCTGCCAAAAAACGGATCGAGGTGATTTTTGACCTCCTCATTTGAGGTGAAGGTTTTACCGTCTAAAAAATGGAGCGAACCAGTTCTGGCACTGGCGTACTGTCAACACACCTTCTCCATACACATCGGTCCATTTCTTTCTGGCTTGGACAGCATTTTTACCCTTTCTGTAGTAAAACAGTAAGATATGTCGAAAATGCTTCTTATTGCTCCCCATATTTAAAAGGGCACCAACCAAAAACTACTGCGTAGAATTCATTGGAATTTTTCACACACAAGCCTTGCTATATGAGCTCTCAAAGCATATAAAAATGATACGGCTTAAATGTGAAGTTGGGTGCAAAAAAAATACAATTAAATCCTCTGTCGGGAAAAAACGAAATTACTTTCCGAACAACCCAATAGTAAACCTCCTCGCATTCTTTTTTAAATTTTTAGTATGTGTCGGCAATTTATCGGGTTTTTTGGAGGGTATTATTGAATGCATAACACTGAAAATTATATATTTAAAATTTTTATTAATACCTGTTTAATAAAGCCTTTTTATGCTTCTTAAAAGAGATCTGTTAATTTCAAATCATGCGAATGAAAATTTCAGGTAATAAAAACCAAAGATAAAATATATTTGCTTAGCCCTCTAGATTTTAAATTCTAAGAGTAATAACATATCAGAAAGATTTTTAAAGCCCTTTTTAAAGTATTTTTGATAGTTTAAAAATAAATATAAGATAGTAAGTAGTGTGTTGAATCTCGAAAATTAGAAACCATTTTCATGCATTTGGAGTCATTTAATCATATTCTTTATTTGAATTAGAATGCTATTGCTATTAAAATTTTAAAATTAAAAAAAATATTGGAAAATTATTTTAGATAAACCTCGAATCGATGCTGGAGCTCTTAAAGACATAACTGTTAAGGCAGGAGAGGAGTTCAGCTTGACTGCGCCTTTCACTGGCTTCCCAAAACCGAATGCAATCTGGTCGAGAAATGAAGTTGATTTGGATGATAAGGATCCAAGATGCTTTTTCAAGGTACGCATTAATCCCTCTCTAAAAAAGAATTTTGTTTTCTTGAACTTTTAGTAATGATAAAATTTCAGAAATAGCTCTATATTTTATTAATTTCAGCTTTTAAGGCAGGAATTAATAAAATATATAGTTGATAAAATAATGTTCATCATTTTATCAACTTAATTTCATGCCTTATTGAGGATCGTTTTCAAAGTAACTTGAAATTTGGTTATTCAGAATAGCAATTTTAATCGTCATAAATTCTTTTTTGTTAAACAATGGTATATGAACTCGATTTATTCGATATATCTGAACCGTAAATTTTCATCATTTTTATACCAGAAACTTTATTGACGTCTGAGAATCCAGTGTTAATTATATTTTGTACCTACAACTCTTGATTCGATTTAGTCTATGCTGAAAAATTGCTTCATACAGCAGAAATTACTTTCATTTTATTTCATAAACTAAAAGATAGATTTATAAGGACGTTTTCAATAATTTTATAATTTATTTAAACGTGAATCAATAAGGGTAAAAAGATTTTTGTTTTCAAATTGTAGGTTGGAGATGATTATGCAGTACTGGGTGTTTCTAATGCCAAGCGTTCGGATAGTGGCCAGTACAAATTATTCTTGAAGAATATCTCCGGATTTGATACATGCTACTGCAAAGTAACAGTTTTAGGTAAGTGCAATAATTCTAGATTAATCAGATTGTAGTTTGAAATGATAATATTTCAAAATGTGACTTACCTGATAAATCTTTTGCAGATCGTCCGGGTCCACCCGAACATCTGAAAGCAGAAGACGTCGAAGGGGATTCTTTGACATTGAAATGGAGTCCACCGAAGGATGATGGAGGCGCCGAAGTCTCCAATTACATTGTTGAGAAGCGCGAGAAAGGAACTACAATCTGGTCCAGAGTGAGCAGTTTTGTAAATGGAACGTCCACCAGAGTTCGAAATTTGACAGTTGGAAGGCAGTATGAATTCCGAGTAATGGCTGAAAACTTATATGGAACAAGCGATCCAGCTACCATGGATCCAGTATATGCCAAATTACCTTTTGGTAAGTATAAATATAAGGATAATATACTTTAAGATATTATTTGGGTCAAAAATACGAGGCGCTTCATTAATAGACTTCAAAGCATTTCATCCAGCATATCAACGTGATAATATTAATATGAGTGTTATGATATTTCCTCTTTATGCAAGACCTCTTTATAGCGACCTCCAAGGTGTTTACACCCTTTCTGGTGGGCGGTTCGTCGTGAGGCAGACCAAGACCAAGGCCTCGTTATATATCGCCTTAATACAAGGTTGCTCATAATACAAGAGATGAGTATTTGGCAATTGCAAAAGTTAAAATGGTTTATCTTCTTTGGTCACCAATATATTGCAAAAATTAAGAAGTGTTATTTAAACAGGAAAAATAAAGCATTTATTTTAATAAGAGCAAAATATAACTTAAAAAATGTCCTTCTCCTTTAAACAGAAAGTACATAATATAATATAATGTTTTCTGGGTCCATTTCATGACTTTCTTTTCTTTTTACAGATTCTCCAGGAGCTCCAGGAATACCCCACTCTGTGGAGACTTCAACAGATTCTATTACTCTATCCTGGACCAAACCTAGGACGGATGGTGGAAGTCCCGTCACAGGTTATATCCTGGAAAAGAGAAAAATTGGCGACAACAAATGGGCGAGGGCCACAAATGTTACAATACCTGGTCTTACACACAGAATTACTGGTCTTCAAGAAAACCAAGAATATGAATTCCGTGTGGCAGCCTGTAATGAGGCTGGCCAAGGACCTTGGAGCTCAAACTCGGATGGAATTGTAGCCAGGATGCCGCCATGTAAGTAATATTTAATTGTGTAGAACTAAGTTATGGATTTTTGGTTCTGTATTTTCCTTTGGATATCCAGTTGATGCTTTAAAAATTTAGAGTTATGTTAATTCCACTGACTTCTGGACGAATGAAAGCGCATCCACACATATGCTATATGCTTTGAAAACATATGCAATGGAAAGATTTTCCTAAAAAAATTGGGAAATCTGCTGTAATCCTATTTACTTTCTTCTAATAAATATTTATAATGTTGCATTTTTTTAAATTTTACAGCATTTAATGGGCATTGAGTGTTGCTTTATATACAATTTTTTCTCATTTAATTTCTAAGATTAAACAATATGCTTATAAACTATCAACATATTATTGATAAAACTACCTTATTTTTACATATAGTATATTTAATATGAAATAAAAACTTATCATTTCAATCCAGATGAAATTTATCCCTAATGAATTAAAGACTTTGCTATATGAGATTCCTGGGAGTAAAATCAGTCCTATCTCAATGAACTCATGTCTATTTTGCAGTTGCTCCAACTTTCAAAACGAAATTGATATTGATTTGATTGAATACTAATTTTATGCTTTGGTTCGTATCATTGTGAAGCCATTAAAAAATAAATATAATTAACAATATTACAGTTCATATTACCAAAACCTTATATCATAAATATAACAGAATAAAAAGAATACGTTTTATCAAGTCAAAATTATGAAATTGTTTCCAAAATTACATCATTGATAAGTTCCGTATAATGCACTTTTTATTTAATATTAAGATTTTGAATTATGTATTTTATATTTGGATCAAGATCTTGTTTGATTTTTGTAGGTCCTCCAAAACTGGACACCAGTTTTGCAATGAGAGACTTGACTGTTCCAGCTGGCGATCCATTCACAATTAGAGTGCCATATATTGGCAGCCCACCACCCACTGCTTTATGGACTGTGGTAAGCATTACAATATTAAAGTGTTTAGCTTATTATGAAATATATTTATATTACTTTTTATGTTGAGTATAAGATAAGCTTACTTAACTGTCGCAAAATACAAAAGGAGCAGACTGAAATATTGCTAAGTAATTTCAAACTGATTTTATATATATATTGAAAAAATATATAAAAATTTAAACATTTATTAATTAAAACTTGGGCTGCAATCAAAGCCTTCAAAAGTACCTCAGCTGAATAAAGGGCCTATGCATCTTTATTTAACTGAGTTTTACAAATACTATAAAGTTACATTTATGGATGAGAAGTGATAACTCTAAATTTTTAGTATGAAATAAGTAAACAAATGATAACAGTAGAAATAAATTTGAAGAAATTTGAGTCGCTATAAGCTTTTGATTATAGAAAATGCTTTCGCAAAAATTTCTTCGAAAAAGTGCTTATAAATAAATTTCGGTTCTAAAAAATGGATTAAATATTTTTAATCAGTAAATTGTATTAAGACAATATAAATAATATATTACTTATTATGTACGTGTTATTATCACACCAATTAATTAAGCACCAGCAAGTATCTTTGAGCTTTCTCTTATATTTTGTCAACGTAAAGCTTATATAACATAATAGATGTATATAATTCCTTTTGTGCACTTTCAATTTATATGTTTTTACAGCATAGCTATCAAATAATATGATTTTTTATCATATTCTAAAATTGAAAAAATTATCATTTTGACAGTAATTACAAAATTATTATATGTAAATTTTTGACAGAAATGGTTTATTGCATATATGAGAAAGTAACTAAATATAAATATAATTGTTAATAAGAAATCGCAAAATAATCACTTATTGCATGATGAGATATTATTATATTAATATTTCAGAACCAAAACGAAATAAAACCGGATGATCGGGTAACTAATGAAGTGAGCGAAGACTTCGTAGTATTGATAAATAAAAAGAGCAAGAGAGAGGACTCGGGACGCTATACTCTGAAGCTGACGAATTCGCAGGGTACAGATTCCGCATCTTGTAGGGTTAACGTCGTTGGTGAGTAATTGTTTCTTTTAATTCATAGACATATTAAAAGTCTTGGAACTGTTGTTTCTTTGATAATTCAAAGAATTTGAGTGAAATTTATTTTAAATTAAAGACTAAACATTAAATATAAATAATTATATGTATTAATTACCATTCACGTATGAAGGAGTATGCAGAATGTCCAATCTAATTGTGATCCAGAAGCTGATTTCTAAACCATTTAGGATAGTCCAAATTGGGAAAGGACTCTTGATTGACCAAATAATGAAACATGGAAGAAAGAAATGTATTATTTAGTAACAATATCGTTGGAAAAAAATTTCTTCTTTACAGCATTTTTTTTTTTTTGCATATATGTTTGCTCCTTACTATAACATCACCATTCTTAAATTTCTATGCAAAAAAAAAAAAAAAAAAAAAAAAGAATTTTTTTATGACGTACCCCTATTGCACCATATATTATTAGAAGTACCAACTTTAAAAGTTTGCATCATAACTTAAGAATCATTCTGAACTATCTTGCTGAAAATTACTCTCCCTGCTTTTTGAATTAATTGCTTTTAATCCAAATTTTAATAAGAATGATCATTTTATTTTATAACATAAAATTCCTGAATAATTATTTAATTATTTTTTGTAGACGAAATAAAACTTATAAATTAGAATTAAAAATTTAAGTTTGTCTCCATTGTAGATAAACCAGGACCACCCCAGGGACCATTAGAAATAAGTGATATTACTCCAGAAAATTGTTCCTTGTCCTGGAAACCACCTGTGGATGATGGTGGAAGCCCTATCACAAACTACGTTGTTGAGAAACTGGACCCATCTTTGAATGTGAGTTCTTTTAAATGGAATGTATACTTTTTTCGTTGATTTATGTGTTAATATGTAAATGATATTTATTTTTATTGTAATATGTTATTCAAAAATTTTGTAATCTAAATTTATCTATCGATAAAATTAATAAATTGCTTTAGGGTCTAAGAAGAATATTACTGTATATTTTTAAAGGCTTTCAGCTGAATTAAAATTATAGCGATTTCAGTATTTTGTAACTTTATTACTCTGCCATAAAAATGTATGCAAGATGAAATTAGCCATGGGAGACTTGATGGTTTAAAACCATTCTACACCTCTTAACGATTAACATTTCGCTAAATTTCACCTTCTAACTCAGCCAGAACCGGAGGATTTCAGATTCGTGCCCGATTGTACCGAAGTAATGTCGTGGCCAAACGTCAACCCGCCTGTTTGGTGTGAAAGTTTGGTGAGGGGATTCCAACTTAGATTTTGTCCTCGTCATGTGACCGCAGCTCAAAATTACGAGGTTCGTCACAAAATAGCCTTAGTGCTTTTTTTTAAAAAACGGGACGTTAATATAATTAAAATAAACTAAACTCCATGCAACTCACCATTGGATTTTCGCCTTTTTCGAACTGTTAGTGCTCATTTGGAGGAGCTACAAAGGGGAGCTTAGTGGCGAAATTCGGGAAGGATTGAATATTTAACTGTCCACTCCAAGTCACTCCATTTGTGTTTGGTTTCCATTCATGTTCGATTCTGGCACCTATTAGCGATAGATATTGCGTGATATCTCCAGAGTTTTTTTTTTTTTTTTTGGTACACTGAATGATGGACAATATTCTGAGGATATCGAAATAATGTTGTTGAACATTTTGAGATCGCAGGAGTGCTCAAACACACAACTGGCCACAAGCTTGTGTAACTTCAATTGCTAATAGCCTGTCAATGAAACCTAATTACAATTATGGAATAATAACATTTTAACCTTCGCTGTTTCTATTTCATCTAACATTTAAAATAAATATCACCAAAGACTTATAAAATTAAGAAACCTAATTACCTTATGATACTGATTCCGTATTAGTAAACAGTTTTTTTAACAAAATGCTCTAAATGCGCTAATTCTTTACTTGCAGTCATGGATAAAAGTCAGCAGTTACGTTCGCGGATGTCACTACGATGTCATTGGCTTAGAACCAAACAAGAAGTACAGCTTCAGAGTATCTGCTGAGAATCAATATGGCGTTGGACCCCCGCTGACATCGGAGAAACCCATCATAGCCAAGTTCCCCTTCGGTAAGTTCAAGCTCATTTAACTGTATTTGCTTTAGTAAATAGCATTTCAAAATATTTATTTTCTTTATTTTTATAACAGTTATTATTTTGTATATAATTATCCTAAAAATATCATCGATACAACTGCAAACCATCGATACAACTTTTATATCCTGTATATAAAATTAATTCAATAATAGCCATAAAACAACTGCAACAAATTGGATGATTTCATAAATTGCTTTCTTGTTAAATATATAATTGTTTATAATAATACAAGCATTAACGCTTCCAATTAAGTACAGTGGCTGTTAATTAAACTGATGCTGACTTAAATAAATTTCCCTCCTCGTAGAATGTGTGGATGGGGATATGAAATAATACAAATTTGAAGAAATTTTTATATAAAGCAGATTAAAAGAGCCTAGATTAAAGAGCCTTTTCTTTATATATATTTCATATTTCTAAAATTCTATTAATTGTTGTTGAATATTTCCTTTAATTCCCAGACGTGCCGAGTCCTCCAGGTACTCCCCAGATTACCGATTCGGACGAGACGAGCGTCAATCTTATTTGGGAAAGGCCCAAGAGTGATGGCGGTTCCAAGATCCATGGATATCAAGTGGAATTCAGAGATCCCAGAGATGGAAGATGGAGACCTGTGTCTGATCAATTAGTTAAGGACACTACAATGAGAGGTAACGATCTCATTCCTGAAATTTTAGATTCATGTTACTTCCTGTTGATTTTCCTAAAATGGTAGCTAATACTGTTTTATTTTTTCTCCCATTAGTGCCTAACTTGATGGAGAATGCAGAGTATGAGTTCCGTGTGAAAGCAAAGAACGCTGCTGGATTCAGCGCACCTAGTAAACCCACAGCATCATTCAAGGTCAAAACGAAATCAAGTAAGACATGCAATATTTTGTTAAACAGATATTTTTATTTTTCAATTTATAATTCCCAAGGAAAATTCTTTCAATTTCTCCTAATTATTGAATACAATAAAATCTCTTTACAGCGAATTCTATGTGTTTCAAACAGAATCGATTGCTCTGAGTGGCTTTATTTTTGATTTAGTGGTTAAAATAAGCTCTAATTCATTACTTTGTTGCAGTGAATTGTATAATTTTTTTAAAGAATTAAATACTATGACCAAACCTTTTTTTTTTCTATGGAGAAAATGTACAATGTGTGCTTCTTGGGTCTTCCTTTTCTTTCGCAAGTAATTTTTTCCACTTTTTTAAAATAAAAATATAAATTCGTATTTTTTGTCAGTAGTTGTAGAGAATTGAACAGTAATTCCATGAGTTTTCCCCACTTTCTATTGAGTTAATGAATTGATTATTTTGAATATTCGCGTTTTTTTTATAGTTAAAAAGTAACAAACTTTCTTGCCTATTTCAAGTTATTTTATTGATATCACCCTTCTGTAAGCTACTCGTTATTCTGAAAAACACTCAAGAGCATCTTTCGGACATTTAAAATATATGCTTAATGCGAAAATTGCTTCTTAGTTTATTTACTGTGACTGCCTGAATACCCTGCTGTTGAAAAGTTCGTTTAGCTCTCCACATTGGGAAACGAATGATTAATTCTAATTTTTCGATGTTATTTTCATGTGCATATATTTTTAGTTCCCCTTTATTTCCTGTCATTTCTTTTAGTAAAAAATCCTATATTGACGAGATTTCCTTGAAACTAAATGATCAACTTACTCCTGTCTCTCAGTGGGCTACACGTGACCATTTCTAGAGGTTATTTTAACATTATGATCAAACAATCCGTGCGAAACAAGAGCGATCGTTAATAGAAGTAACCACTATATAGATATGGCCATATACGGAAGTTTCATTGTGTTATTAACAATAAGTAATACTTTCCAAAAGGTATAACAATGAAACTGAATGCATTTATGGCTCATGGCATTTAAATTAAAAAGCTTTTAAAACGTACGTCTCTAAAAACGTAGTTTAAAAATTTTCATACCTGCACAAACTTGTGTTCAATTTTTTAGATTCCACAGTAAGAGAGTTAGATCTCATTCTGGAGAACAGATTCAGGTTGTGATTTTCTTTATATCATTTTCACATGGATGATTTTTTTTAATTACTAATCTTAGAATCACTGCAATGTGTTTCTGAAAAAAGTGCAAACTGGAAATAAATTGCTTTTTCCCTATTCAAGAAATGGACAAAAATTAAGAAAGACGTTAATTATTTTATTGCATTTTATTTTGAATCTTTGAGAAACATCTTCTTTTTTTCTCTCAGGTGTGCCGTCACCTCCTCTGAACGTGAGAGTGAGTAAAGTTGGCAGAAGTTACGTGGATCTGAAGTGGGACAAACCTCGCACGGATGGCGGCAGCAAAATCACAGGTATGATTAGAACAGAATATTATTCCTTGTAAAATGATGATTCAACACTTTATTACTGCCATAAAGCTTTACATTGTACTTTAGTTTGCATATTCCGAAAATATTGTTAGAAACACTCGCTGTAATTTTTTTTGTTGCCGTTTGAGTTAGAAATATCAGCACACAAATATAGAGCTCATACCAATTTTCGACATTTAAGATTCCAAGACGTATTAGTTCAAAGTCTGTTATGCAGTGAAATTTTTCTTTTAGAATCTTGTTTTCGGGGTTTAAAGGTTTTCCACAATGAAAATTACAGTAATAAATCAGCACAACTCCTATTTCAATTCCATAAATTTTTCGAGTGAAAGCAAAAAAAAATTTTAAAAAAATGAGGCATTTTTTCGTATTTCAAAATAGATGCACGATCCTAGATGTGAAAAAAAATCCACCATATTTCTATTGATTGCGAGAAAAATCACTTTTTTGTCTTCTCATAAAATTTGGAAAATCGATATCATTTATAAGGCATCATTTATTTAAACGAAATAAGATAACCTGACCTTTTCAATTCCACAAATATTTTAAGTCGTTTTCAGCTATCTTGACATTCAAAGTAATCACTGGTTTTCAAAACAGTTTGCAACTAGAATCAAAATTTACACTGAAATTCAAAACAATTTACAACGAAGTAAGATATCCTTATTTTTTATATCAAGAAATATTTTCTGTGATTTTCAATCATTTTAATATTTAGGATTATAGCTGACTGCCGAAACAATTTGCAATAAATGTCCGAACTTTAAAATTTCATTAACTGCTTCAATACCTTGATTTCAGTTCACATAGGTAACATTTGTTTTTATTGTTTCGTTCAGGAAAAAGAACAATTTATTAAATAAATATATGTATTCAAACAGAAAAAATCACATACATTTTTTCACTTAGTCTAAGAAAAAAACAATCTTAAAAATATAGAATTTATTACTATGCCGCCAATTGACGTCATTACGTTATGCTTAACCTATGCCAAAAGCAAAAGGAAGATCATTTTGAATACAAATATAAACTTTTCTTTCTTCAACTTGATCAGGTTACATCATTGAACGCAGAGAAAAGAACAGCAACGTTTGGATACGAGCAAATGACTACAACACTCCTGATCTCGAATATACTGTCATCAACTTAACGGAGAACCATGAATATGAATTCCGAGTGTTTGCTGTGAATGCAGCTGGTAAAAGTGATCCTAGTAACACAACTATGCCCACCAAAGTCACCGATACTCCAGGTTGGTTTTTATTTGATGTTTGTGTTTTATATTACTCATATATTTTTGTAGATTTTGTAGTGTAATATTTACTTCTAATTTCTGGTTTTCAAATGATATGAATTTTTTCCAGATGGATCGCGACCCGAATTCGTTAAACCTTTGTCTAACAAGAGTTGTAACCTCAAGAAACCTGTCACGCTTGAATGTGAAGGTTTTGGCAAACCCTTTCCCACTGCTAGATGGTAAATATTATCAACTTTTCCTCCTTTATGAACAACGAAAAAATTCTGCAGAAGAAATTTTTGTTGTGTTATGATTAATCGTAGTGAATTTATTTGTCTCTTATAGAAAACAAATACGCAAACTACCCGTTTGAAATATAATATTTAAAAATGACTGCAGAAATTCTGAAATCGTTTGGAGCACAGATTCATACAGAAAACATATCGTGCAATTTTTACCAAGTGTCTACATTTCGAATTTTAAAATTCATATCGTTATGAATCAAGAACTAACATTTCTTTTTGCTTTACTACTAGCAATATTTACAGTTAATATTATGGTTGAAATAATTTAAATAAAACCCCATCAAGAATTTTTTTTCTCATATGGAGGATGATTAAAATTAAATTATCCATATATATCCATATAAAAGAAAATTATTCCATTGTAGAAAATATGAATGCTAAATATCAGCTGTCAATATTTTAAAACAAAAAGAAATGTTTGACACAGAAAGAAAGGATTTTTTTCCCCCTTAAAATTGATTTTTTTTACTTCAGAATTTTTTCATTTTTTTAGAACTTTCCATCGATTTTATATACATTATTAGTATTAAGTACAATTCCTTACTTCATATAGTTCATAAACATTATACATCACGATTATCAGAAATTTGTTATTAAGGAATGACTGAACTGTATAGTTACTTTTGATTGTTCACAAATTATGCGTTTCTCAAAACATCTTTGCTCCATTTTTTTTTCTGAAATAGAGACAGATTTGGGTCTGTAATGATAAATTTTTTCTCTACCATGAATAAAGATTATTTAATTCTAAATACTCGATATATATTTTATTGATACGTGAGGTATGATAATGGTTTTAAATTGTATAAATGGGCTACAAAAACTAAACAAGGCGGCCTTGATTTGAATATAAGATTGCAAAGATTAATTGAAAAAACTTAATTAAATTAAATTAAGATTTTGGAGTAGTGACTATAAAGAATTCTTGTCGTATTTATATCACGTTTTCTATTAAAATCATTAGAAAGATATTCAAAAGGCTATTTCAATACCGTATTCTAAGTTGCAAACGTTGGCGATTTATATGGACTGGAAATTTAATAGTGGTAAAAATTCCAACCACAATGAGCAAAACGCTCTGTCTGAACTCTTCTATAATTTCTTAAACAGGTGTTTCCATCGAAACATTAACTGAACTGATGTTGATATAAGCATTCCATTAATGCCACATCGCTGAAACCCATTTTCTCAGAATGTTCAGGTAATCCTGTAATTTGTCTATAAAGCACTATATACATATGTCTATAAAGGACTATAGACATTGCAAGCTATTACATGTGATGTATTGGATGTAATCATGTAATTGGCCCAGATAAATTTACAACTTTTGTAATAGTAGTTAGTGACCATGTGATTATGCCACGTTAGTAAGCAGTTCGATAGAGAATGTCATAAAGTAGTTTGCTCTTCATTGAAATAAAATAAAAATCAGAAATGTTTCAATTCCGTGCAAAACAAGTACTATCATGATTCAATAATAGTCATCAAGCATGCAACCAAATCATCAAATCAACCAACCAAGACCAAAGCAGTCATAGTTTGTTACCCAACTGTTCCAAAGTTCTTCCATCAGGATCATTAGCAAAACTGGTTTACCTTCAAGTATTCTGTGATTTCCAGATTCCGGAAAAGAATTGTACACATTTCTGATGAGAGCAAAAAAGAGCTATAAGCTTTCAAGCTACCAATTCATGGATTCAATTTCATTGCTGCCAGAGTTTATTAACAGCTATCATATTGCCAATCCTTCAAAAATAATTATTTCAAATATCAAGCATTTATGCAATAACTGGCTGAAAACAATATAAGAGGCCAGCTGTTTTCCTTTTGGAATTTTTATTTCCTTCCTCATCGAAAAATGTGTATATATACATATATATATATATATATATATATATATATATATATATATATATATATATATATATCCTGAAATTATTCACTTTCTTTTGATAAATACTTTCTTTTCGACAAATTAAAATGAATTTATTTATTTGCAGGTTTAAGAATGGTCGAGAAATCCACCCAGCTGGTCGCATCACTCAGAAGGATCTGGAGACTGGTGTGTTCAAACTGGTCTTCTCAGAAGTGTGGGACACTGATGAAGGAGAATACACTGTCGAGCTCAGCAACAGCATTGGAGCTGTGAAATGTTCAGCGCGTCTTAACATTGCATGTAAGTATCTTAAAATCTTTGCATAATTTTTTTAAAAAATTTCGAGTAAGGTTACATAACATTATTGAGTCCTTTTTCTAGCCATGTGGGTGATCTAGATGTCTATGGCAACCAGCTGGCACACCGCAGATACTTATTAAATTTAAATTCAGTTAAATCATTAGATATAACTTCATTTTTATGATTCTTTCAAACTGTTTCAGATATTTTAAAAAAATTTATTATTTAATTGCTTCATGTTAATTTGTCTTTTAATTCTTTTAATTTCTTTCAGTGTATTATTTGCTTCGTACCAAAAGTTATTGAATAACTTTTTTATATATAAATTATCTTTTGTGACAAAAACGATATTTTCAAACGATGGAGAGTTTCTTCAAACTTCAGCATGCAAAATATTAAAGATAAATAAAACTGATTGCACCAAACATATCACCAGATTGCAAAATGTAATTTTTCTCATTTCAGCTGCACCCAAAATCGAACGTTGTCCTAACGAAGTAACTTTCCCTGAACACGACAACGGAAAAATCAAGATCTTTTATTCTGGTACTGGACCATTCGATGTCCAGCTCTACAAGGATGGTCTGGAGGTGAAAGAAGACAAACATCTCAAGTTCACTGTCTTTGATGACTACGTTATCATATACTTAAGAGAAGCTTTGAAAACTGATGAGGGCAAATACAAGATCATTGTAAAGAACGACAGTGGCCAGGCTGATGCCACATTCGCCTTGAAAGTCACAGGTAAGAAAAAAAGTATATAAATCAATTAAGTGTGTGTTTGTTAGAATACGATTCTCATAATGTTGAAAATTACTCTGAAATGAAACTGAAGATAAGATAATTTTAAATAATAACACAAAATAAAAAACAAGATTGACCAGAATTAATGTGGAGCCTGGTACTAAGTTAATTTACGAGGCCTTGAAATAAAATTCTTGCAGCAAAATAATAATTTATTGCATTTCAAAATTTTATTTAAAAAAATTTGCAAAAATTGATGTTTCAAAGAGTACATGAAAATGGTAAATAATAAATTGTTTTTAATAAATACATTTAATCACAAAAATAAAGTAAATTACTAGAATGTGTAATTTTCTTTTATATTTGTTCATGTTTTATAACAAATTCGTTGATATTATCATCATTACGATTCCATTACTAAAACGATGTATTACACACTCCTTACGTTAATTAAGAAAATATACTTATCTTTCAAAATTTTAAACCTTTATCAATATTTGATTCTTCATTTTCGCTCTAAAGAAATTAATGAAAGTTTTTTTATATCTAGGACTTCCTGGACCACCACAAGGACCTCTCGAAGTCTCAGATATCACACAGAACACAGCTACCATCGCTTGGAGACCGCCTCTATATGACGGTGGCAGCAAAATCACCAACTACGTTGTTGAACGCAAAGAGACCAGTCATAGTCAATGGATAGTGGCTTCCAGTTACTGCAGAGTGAGTACCTTTTTCCCAAATTGCAACGTATTGTCTAAACATATTAGCATGAAATCATTCAGAAATGTGTATGAACTATATATATGATGCTTAGAACTGAATCATTCCTATTTAGAGGAATAAAAGAAAAATGACCATGAAAACATTAAATCTGGGTGACATGTATTTCAAATCTTGAAAGAGGCCGGCTTGGTAGCTAGGTATTGGCTTCTAAATCAAAGAGTTCCAGGTTCGAAACTCGATTCTACCGAAGATCCGTCGTGTAAACGAGTTTGGTACACGTTAACTTCGTCAGGGCCAAATGTCCTTCCCCTGATGGAGTAATTTGGAAAAGGAAATGGAAGTTTCGAAAGGGGAATGCCAATTCAGGTCTCATCCTCGTTATCTGACCGCAGTGCAAGAGTTAGAAATTCCTCCCAAAATAACCCTTGTGTTGCTTTATAAAATAGGACGTTAATGTAATTAAATTAATCTCCAGAAAAAAAAAGGGAAAAAATATCATTATCAAAATTTTAAACAGATACATTTTTTCCGTGTTTTCTCACCTCTGAAATACATATCACCGACATTTAGCATTGTTATGGCAATTGATTTTGAGAAGGTATACACCTTCACGAGACCATCGCAATTGCATGCACTTTGATAATACGAATGAATTAATACTATATATTAGCTTAATAGATTTTAAGTTAATAGTAGAAAGTTTCTTGAAACACTGCGATGTAGGTAATCTGTTCTGTGAGATTTGAAGCATGAAATGTTTCAAATGTATGCATGAATTTTGTTACCATGCTAGGTGTACACATTGCTAGGCATATTTTTGTCGTCTTTCATAGCAATATTAGTAGTAATTGGCGAAACTTCGGAAAACAATCAAATTTAAAGTATTCTATGAGTAGGCTGATCAAATGTTAAAACTGGATATTTTATCCATTGATAGTATGAAGAAGTGCAAATAATTTTAAGATTTAAGTTAGATATGTAGCTCTCTTTAAAAAGTGCGAAACATTCGTATTAATTGAATTAGGCAATTAAAATTTCATTTCAAAAATTAATTCTTCTTAAAAAATGATAAATTTTTAGAAACAGTTCACACTGTGGTGATATTGAACTAATGAGTCTGTGTGAATGCATCAATCGAGCAAAGGATTTTAATTTCATATTACTTGCATGGATTTGTTAGTTTTACTAGTAAAAATTAATTTTTGTTAGGAATATCGTCACTGATATTTCTATCTTGAATAAATGCATTTAATTCTGCTTAAATTTGGATCTGCAAATTAGATATGGATTTTCAGTTCATCTTTATATGTTGGAAAATAGTTTTATGAGTTAAAGAACCAAAAATGGTTCTCATTAATTCATATTAACCAAAAATGATTCTCATTAATTCATAT
>JAPMOR010083358.1:130360-172593 GCA_026543865.1 Argiope aurantia
CTGTTGTATAAGATACAATAATAGTTACAGAAATAAGAATTGGAACTGTTTTATAGAAATAAGAATTGAAATAAGCAATTTCATTATAAATGATGTTGTAGTGTGTATAAACATTTTTTTTTCTTGATTTTAAATATAATTCTACATTTTTTTTTTTTTTTTTTTTTTTTTTTACAGTAAACGAATGACAGCCCACGAATGTCTAGAACATCCTTGGTTGAAGGTAGGACATATAAATTAATTTTACGCTAACTAAATATATTTTAATTTAAAAAAATCATTTGTCTAAATTTTGCCCCGGAGAATTTCTTACTAAAATGTATCCTATTTTCGTTTCTCAGGGTGATCTCAGTCACGATACAAGAATTCGCATTCCAAACAGAAGATATGTTAAATTCCGTGATGATATTCGAGACAAATACGTAAGTTAATTTTGTTTAAGTTTTAAATATTTTGATAAAAACTGAATAACTTCTTATTTTTGAAGGAAATATACATTTTAATGTCTTATGATTTCAGGCTGATTCTTGGAAGAACTGCTTACTTCCTTTTGGCCATATCGCTAATTACAGTTCTCTACGAAAATTACATCAAGAAAAATATAAAATACAAGATTTCTATTTTGGTAAGCTATTTTCATTTCTTTTTTCTACTAAGAATCTTGCTTATATCAAATTTTTAAAAAGCACTGCCTTCCAAGCCTCCTTTTTTTGCTTTGGTTAGAGTAGAACCCGTATTATTTTGGATTTGACCGCACGAGTTCAAAATGTGATACTAATCCAATCATTTTATCTTTTTTTGATAAAAAAGAGGCTTCACTCACAATTCCTTGTTTCTTGCTTTTCAAATATTTCAACGGATGATTTCAATTCTAAAATTCTATAACTTCTAAATAGTAAAGTTTCACGACACTGTTCAACTTTTTTTTTTTTTTTTTTTTTTTTTGCTAAGACTCTGTTTGTCAGAAGCTATGTAACAATAAAATAGAATTGATAATTATATCGAATGGAGAGTAAATATTTGTCAGCACTTTTAACTGCTTAATCCCAGGTACAAAAAAATTTCTTTGGATATATTTAGAAATTTATGTAAATTTAGGAACATTATGGACATTGTAACAATTTTATTTTCTCGCATTATTTTATGCACTCATTTCTGTCTCATTTTACAAGATAGAAGGAAAATTACTTTGAGGTCAAGGAAAAGAAAATTTTTAAAGTGTAGTAATCTTACAGAGAAATAAATTAAACTGCAATTTTTAATTAATTTTATTTCCTCACTCTTTATGGATTGATATCCAATTCATTTTGCAAGATGAAAGAAAAATTTCTCTAAAGTAATAGTAATAATGATAATGTTTTAAATAAAACTCCGAACACATATGTTGCCACTATAATTTCTGTTTGCTTGTTCTTTATGACTTCATTTAATTTTATAAAATAGAAAGAAATTTTTTTTTAAGGTCAAGAAAAAAAATTTAATGTGACAATTTTTTCAGATCGTCTCCAGGCGGCACCCAGATTCGTGATTCGTCCACAGAGCACATTCTGTTACGAGGGACAAAGTGCCAAATTCTTCTGCAGAGTGACAGCACCAGCTCCTCCCACGGTGTCATGGTATGCATTCTTAATACAAAATAAAAAATATAATGAGCTGTACATGATGCAACATTTTTATTTTATCCAAAATCTCAATCCTACATATCCATATTAATGATATTCTAATTTTGCGGATAGCCAAATTTAATTCATTGATATTTCTGCATAGTAGTGTTTCTTATCTGCGTATATTTATTGCAGTAATTGTTGAATAAACCATATTCTTAACAAATCTGAATTACAATGTAGAATATACTAAAAATACAATATTGAATAATAAGGTGCAATTAATTTAAAATTGTCTAATCTGAAAATGATTTTTTTTTTCATTTTAAAGATGGTACTATGCAATATGCATCTTATTATGATAAAGCATTTCCAAAATCCTTTATAGTATCTCTACTCTAATCATGGCTAATATCTAATGTCTAAACTATTAGAGATAGATATGCATTTGTAGTTGGAAAAGTGCTCTAAATTATGTGAAAAATTATATTTGTTGAGAAATTATTAACTGTAAGTAGTTATACAGTGCTTAACATGTAAAATTGACAAATATCATATATTAAGTGATATTTGTCAAATTTAGTAAAATATTTACCGTGGTTTCATTTTAAATGAAAATTTTTCTTTTTCATTTTCCTTTTAAAGATGGTACTATACAATATCTATCTTATCATGATAAAGAATTTCTAAAAATCTTCATAGGAGGTTTTCTCTAATCGTAGCTAATAGCTAATGTCTGAACTGTTAGAGACAGATATATACTTGTAGTAGGAAAAGTGCTCTAAATTTTATAAAGTTCCTAAGTGAAAATTACCAAATTTAGTAAAATATTTAACATAGTATCATTTTAAATATAAACAAACTGCTATTTCGGTATTAAAAAGAATAGGCATTACACATTTTATTGCCGAATTCATCCTACAAGTGTTTCTAACCTTGAAAATGAAAATCTTAATTTCACATTAAACTTTTCTATCATATATGCCTCAAGGTCAAAAAGGAAATATTTAAAAAGTAACATGAAGTATAAAAGTCTCTGTAATTTGATGTTTGTAATATCTAGAAGAATAACATTTTCTCCTAATTATTTTGCAACTATAAATATTTTCCAAGTAAATTAAAGTATAATAATTATAGATCAATATAAATATTATAATCTTTTGCCATAATGGCAAATCTTTTAACTGGAACAATTTCAGAGTTGTCTCTCCCCCCATCAAGAGGTCGCGATGGCCTGGTGGTAAAGTCTGGACTTCGGAATCGGAGGGTTTCAGGTTCGACACCCGATTCTACTGAAGAACCGTTATTTAAGCGAGTCTGGTCACGTTAAATCCGTCGGGGCCAAACGTCCTCCCACTTTTGTGGTGTGGAAGTTTGAAGAGGGGGATCCAGCTCAGGTGTCGTCTTTTTCATCTAACCGCGGTTCAAAATGACGATGTCCATCCTCAAAAAGCCTTCGTATTGCTTAAAACGGGACGTTAATATAACTCAATTTATGTATTAGATCACCCTTCACTCAATTTATGTATTACATTCAATGTTTCTATTCATTTCATAAATTTGTGTTAATTTATCCCTTTAGGTATCGTGACAACTCAGAGCTTAGACAGAGTGTTAAATACATGAAACGTTACGAGGGTCACGATTATTACTTCGTGATAAACAGATGCAAATTGGACGATAGAGGAGAGTACATCATCAGAGCAGAGAACCACTACGGATCTAGAGAAGAACCTGTTTTCCTCAATGTACAATGTAAGTAGACAAATTAAGTTTTTTTTTTTTTTTTTCTTATAATCGTTATTTCGGGTCTACATTTTTTCTAAATTTCATCTATTTTTTTAAGCGAAACTTTAATTTCTTTTGAAATAATATGGTGAAGATACTCTAAATGTATCTCATAAGATTAAGGTCAATCCTTTAACTTAGTAACTCAAAGCGGGACTTGAACATAGATTAAGTGTAGAATTGCAATGCATCCAATTATAATTATTAAGCATAACTTTCACGCATGATTAAGTATAGAATATTATGGATTTCCAGCTTAGTATTGTAAATTCTACCTAAAATTGTGTATTTTAATAAGCAACATTAAATCAATTTCAATGTGTTACATAAAAGAAACCTATATATAATCCCTTTAATATTAAAAGAATGTACCTTCAGAATTTTTCCATAATTTGAGGAGGCATATATCTGTAAAAAAAATGTTCTGTTGCATTACTGGATCCCAGAAAATATAGCAAAAATCTTAATATTTAAAGATATATATAATTTAAAAGAATATTTTCGAAATCAAACAAATTCTATTTCCTGAAATTTTAGAGTGTCAATAGATATGCTTACTACCATGTCTTTAAGATTAGCTTGTATTTAAATTGAGCTTAGAAAGCTACATTGCTTATGTTATTCAGGATATTTTATGTTTCCTGTTATGTGCTTCAATATGATTTCATTTTTCATTTTGCACCTAAAAAATATATCAAGAATGGGAGTATTTCATCCTGTTTTTAGTTTTATTCATTAACTCACAGATAAAGTTACTTATACTTTGATCTGAGTAGTTTCAAAGAAAGATTAATTGCATTTTTTATTCTTTTAATAACAGCAATAGTAAATTGGTATTCAAAAAATGTTAGTGTTTGTAATAATATTCAATGCAGGCGTTATTTATTTTTCATATATGAATGCATATATAATTTATTGTTAATTTCAGCTGTTCCAATTGACATTCCAAAGATCACTCTTGATGAGCCGGTTAGGTAAGTTTCTTATACATTATAATTATTTTTTAAAAAATTCATACAGAATACAAAAAGGGTGTGTAATGGTCATGCAGGATGTAAAAGTTAAATTAAATTTGAAGTATGATATTCATTTACGATCACAATTTGTATTAAAAATGTTTGAATGTGATGTAACCTTAATAGGTATAAATAGTATACACATTTTTATTTGGTAAAGGAATGCAGGCGTGGAGCTGTTTAATGAATATTTATTTATTCATAATGTTGACAGAGAAAATTGAGTCTGTTCAAATCATGACCAGGCGGTGGCGCGAACTGAATAGGATGGTAGAAAGCAGAAAAATATGAGCATGTGAAAGAGATCGGAAAGGAATTGAACTGAAATAATATTTTGGGTTGGAAGATGTTAAATTATGTGTGAGAAAATAAGAAAAGTTTAAGATAAGTTTGAGTTTGTATGATCAGAAAGTAATTACTTTTAGAATGGGGACAAATTGAAATTATTATAGATATATTTATATTTAATTAAATTTTAGAGGTTTCTGTATTAGACAATGTATAACTGCTTATAAAGTATTTTATATTTAGAATATAAATATTTATTCGGATGTTAAAAGCATGCCGTGTTAAAGATGTATAGATATTTCTTTGTAATTATTAAAATATTTTTAAGAAATTGACTCTTGAAAACACATTACTTCTTAAAAACGAATAATCATTCCTTTCTATATTCTTTTTATTTTTCCAATCAAATTATCATCAGTGTTTCGTAGTTAATATTTACTTTTATAACATGCTTTCTCACAATTACTGTATAAATTGGGCTATATTCAAGCAAATTGCATCTTTTTGATAGCTGATTTGTAATTTTTTCATTCATAAATAGTGGGGGTTTTTATTCTCGTTTTCATTATGAAAGGATTTTAAACAATTAATAATTTTAAAAGACGTGAACAATTTTTATTAAATTTTTATTGAGTGTTTGTGCATTACTCACGCTTTTCATGATTCAATAACAGGAGAAGGCAGGAACTTCAACCTATTCTTCCTCCAGAACCAAAGGACTGTCCTCCATTGTTTACTTTCTTGTTGCGACCACGTATTATTCAAGTTGGAATCGGCGTCAAGCTTTTGTGTTGTTTAGAAGGAAAGCCGGTGCCCGAGGTACCATTATTCCGTATATAGTTAAAGAATTTCTTTTCGTTTGGATTAGATTCCCTACTTTTTAAAATTTTGTCAAATTTTGCCATGATCACAATCATTTTCTTGTTTTTAAAATTTAGATTTTTTTAAAATCTTATTTATAAGAATTTTACAATATTCTTTGTTCGATACCATCCCACGTTGGAATTGGTAATGAGCTGGCTCACTATGCTGGAAAATCATGAAGGGTTACTATAACAACAATTATTCCTATTAATGATGTAAAAAAACCATATTAAACTACTACTTTATTCTAAATGGTAAAAGTAATGAAACTTAGAAAAGAGAAACATATTATCACAATCAAACATTGGATACAAATTTTTCTCGCTCTACTAACAGATATCCAATGTTCTTTTACGTGTAGATCATATTAGATTTTCATATTACTGCTTGGAGAGTAAGCACTAACATGGTTATTCCAATTTCACAATTTATTAATAATCAATTGTATTTGTATTTTATTAATTTACAATAAAGTATACTGTAAGAAGACTCGAATTGTAATTTCCAACGATTACACTTTTATAAATTCATTATCTGAATTAGAAAAATTCTTATGTTTATCTTTCTCCTATTTTTGAAAAAAACTAGTTCGACCTTCTAATTTAAAAATTATTCATTGAAAACTTCTTGCTATTGAGGCGATATGGGATGCGCGTAGGATAGAACCTGGGACCTTTTGGTTAGCAGTTCAGTAACTTAACAATTTTACCAAACGTAGAAGAGTTGTTAACTGGCTTATATGCTATTCACCACACTATCTATTACAATTGCATGATAATAGTATACTTTTGTCGTGATTCAATTTTATCTTTTAATTTGGCTTACTGTTCTGAACATAATAAACCTTGCGCCAAAAAATTTGCCATTTGATTTAATTAGATAAATGCTACAATGATTTACATATTTTATTGTAAATAAGTTTTTGCATATTGCAATTTGATATTAAAAATTAAGATGTCCATCAGACACTCTCAGAAAGTATAAAAATATTACTTATATATTTAGAAAGAACACTTCTATAAAATTCTTTTTATGCCTTTAGATCCGATGGTTCAAAGATGGACGAGAAGTTGGAAAACACATGTACAGTACATCATTCAATGATGGGGTCGTTGCCCTTGAAATTCCATCGTGTACTTTAGACGATGCAGGAACTTTTGTTTGTACAGCAACGAACGAATTAGGAGAAGACCGAACGACTTGTACAATTAAAGTTGAAGGTAAATGGACATATAAATAATTGGAAGATTTTTTTTTTATATTTTGCAAATAGAATTCGCATCTATATCTAATTCTCTTATTGGATATTTTTGTATTTTTGCATGAAATATGTTCATATTATTGAGTGTATGATTTCAAGTTCCATTTAATTTAAAATTAAAGCAAATTTATTGTATAAAATTTTATTAATGAATGGATATAATCTATTACTAATTAATGATATATTATTATAATTTTAGTTTAATTTTAAGAATAATTTAAAAATGTGTACACTTTAAATATGCATGAAATGAGCAGCAAATAAATAACAAATGTTTGCAAGTTATATCAGTTCTTAAAAAAATGAATATGCACTCCAACTGAAAACTAAATTTTCTTTTTATAAAGACTATAAATTGGTGCTTATTAGTATTTGAACTGAATTTTTACTAAGATTTTTCAATGCAAGCATCCTTATCAAATATATTTTATTCTCAAATTCTGCTATTAACTGCAAGAATTTAAATAACATCAGAACCTGGGAATGAACCATAAATACTATGTATAATAATTTATCTTCAAACATTTATTTGATATATGTCAAACTGATATCAAACTTAATCATGTTTGATATACATAAAACATGATTAAAAAGCAAGCCCGAAATGTCTTTAATTTCATACATGGACACATTAATAAAATAGGAAAATTCAGTCGTCATTTTCCAGCTTGGAAATTCATATCTTAATAAGAATGTTCTTGCTATTTCCAATATTTAAAAATACTTTTTGAAGATTTCAGGCTTAAGATCAGTTTCGTTTAGAATAATTTATGATATTTAAATCAATAAGTTTATCTTTTATCAAGAAAAGTAAATTCAACCATATTATCTAGGAATCATTGTTTTATCACAAAATATATGAACATAATTTTGCTGAGATATTATTTATTAAGATGTAGAATCAATCACAATAGATTATGCAGTAAGTTTTTAATAAATTTTTTGAGAATTTATGGAGTAATTATCTGTCTTATTAGAACATTAATCTACTTATATTTGCTTCAAATCTTACGACATTCATTATTAAATTATTGATTTTATGATTTTCAATTTATTGCTGGAAAACATATTTTTTATTTTTCTGGAATTAGGATGCATTTCTTATCGAAAGGAATTTAGAACTATATAATTCTATTGATGCAGATAAAAGCAATATATATTAAATAATAAAATCTATTGAAAACAACGAATCTGCAGAAAAATGAGATAAGAATTTTGCAAGAAAACTTCTACGAATGCTGAGTTTATGCACTCATTCTATCATGTGACTTGTGCAATAAATCGTTTTATTTTATGAGATAGTCATGGATTAACAGATTTAAACCGGTTTAATTCTTTATGTCCTTGAAAATCGAACAGAATATTATTTATTTATAATTTTAAAATACATTTCATGATAGATAAATGGTATATTTTTTGAGACCATATCTCTTTATTTCTTAAATCATTTTTCTTTAAATATTTGATCATTTCAGCGTAAAAATAATTAGTATCTAAAGAATTCTGGATTTCACATACATTTTAATCTACCTAAACCAAATTTCCAAAGACTGAAGGATTTTATCAACATATATATTGTTTAATATCTTCTATAATATAATTTTTACCCATCATCCTCTTTCTTCCATTTTATTCTTAGTTTGTTTATCTCAATTCCTTGCTACTTTTCAGATCGAAGAGGTCCATCAAGGGTGCAGTCTCCAGTCGTCACACCTAGAGTTGCCACACCTACCTTTTACAGGGACAGTATAAAGTCACCTTACATTACACCTTATGGGTCAGTCAAATCTTCCGCTCCCAGACCACAACCGAGAGTAGCTGACCCTGTGTCATCCACCCTCTCAGCCGCTGCATCGCGCCTATCGGCTCCCGAGGCTGCCAAAAGAGCGCAGAAGCCTTATGGGAAGAAAGAGAAAGGAGATGGCACTTCAGGACTGGCCAGGTCCCGAACTGCAACGAAAGAGTTACAGAGTAAGTTTGTTTCATAAGATTGTAAAATATTATTAGAATTGAAACTCATTTAATATGAAATTTATGGTAACATGCTTTCCAAAAATTCTTAACGTAATGCATATTATACTCGCGATCTGATTCAATGGCTGAATTATGCATTTTACAACACCAACCTGTGTAAATTATGAGGCCACTCTTTTAATAACTGGTCAATTTATTTTTACAGTAGTCACCTATAGTGATCAACTGATTCGCAAGAATTAAGGGTCTCTAAAAGTTTTAATTAAATTTGTTATTTAACTTGCTCGTAAAAGCTTCTTCAACAAAATACTTTTAAGTTTCAAATTTTGATAGATATATAATTCATTCCGTTCTATTCATTTTACTATGCATTTCTTTTACTTTCTGCCAAACCCCTAATCCGTAAAGAGAAGAAAAATAAATACGTTCTATTATTTTTTGATTTTCGAGAATGTAATCTAATTTTTAACTTAAAACGTTTTAAAATGGTATTTGTAATTTATAAAATTTGACATTTTTTTTCATGTTAACAGAATATTTTAAATATAAATTTCAATCTTTTTCAGATTATTTTCAGAATTAAGAAAATATATCGGTTGCTTTTCTGAAGTCTGCTTTTCCAATAATGATTCGTATTAAGGATAAAAGTTTAATTTTATTATTTTTCATGTTTAATTATTTTTTTATCAATATTAATGGCAATTCGGATTGCAAAACAAAAGTAAAATAATATTTATAATTAAATTGCTTCTGATAAGGGTAGTGGAATTTAACGATTGCCTCCGTCGAAGATATAGTGTATTTGACGAGCACAGGAAAAACTCCGAGCTTCGTTGTTTGTTAATGCACTTCTGTACAACTGGATTTGTTATAGTATTTCATCACTCAACAAGAAAACCTGCTTTTCTCCAAAGTATCAATTTACTTTAAGCTATCTTTTGTTCAAAGGATCATTGACAAAGCCCGTTTTATTTTATATAATAAACCATTAAAAACGTCCTTCAACAAAAAAACTGCAATAGTGACCTTTACAAATCACTTTGGTGTTTTTCGAGAAATCTTATGTTTTTTAACAATCATTTGTCTCACATTTAATATTCGTTCAGAATTATTGCATATCTTTGTACTCTTTCTTGCCTTCCCAAAACAGAACTGGTGTTGCTTATAAACAGGATATTAAATGTAATGTTTTAAAAAAATGGGTTTGTGTAACTCTAATAATTAAGATAATAATTTTCCTGCGGCTCACAGCTAACAGAATAAAAAGTGTAAATAACAAAGTAGTATTGTGCATTATATGTTCAAAGAAGCATTCTTAAATGCTTTATTTTATTTCCAGTTCCCGAGGACAAACCAATGACACCCCCCAAATTCCTCCAGTCTCTTGGAGACAGGACTGTCCAGGACGGAGAACAAGTGACATTGAAGTGCACTGTCTCTGGTGATCCAGAACCTCAAATAGAATGGACTAAGAACGGAAAGGTTGGTTTATGAGACGGGAACAAAAGAAATATACATTGTAACGGGAAGAACGGGACTTGATTCCTGACCGTCTAAGAACGGGACTTGATTCTTCAATCTTTGCATTAATAAAATAAAGTATTTTATACCATAAACTTCAAAGCAGAGACAGCTATTAAAAAGCATTAGAAAAGTCGTTTCTCGTTAGTCTGAATGAACTGCACTAGATATCCTTTCATCTGAACCGCCGATCTCCTTTTTAAAAAAATTGGTTATATAAAACATTCAATTTAGAAGCAAGAAATATTTCAGAAAAAAGGTTATTCCTTCGATTTTCTCGCATGCCTTATTTTATACTCGATCAAAGTAAACTGAAGAAAAATCGAGGTGTATTTAAAAAAAATACCTTTTCTGTTTAAAGGATTTGCTCTTAAATATCGCGCTGATTCGAATGTGAGTTTGGATTTTAAGATCTTATACTGATTTCCATCCATCTACTTATTTTATTCGCATTCACATGAATAAGCAAATAGCAAGTTTCCTCAACAGAGACATTTGGTCTGAAATTCGATGCAAATTTGCAATTTTAGTGTAACGATTGATTGTCAAACCTCGTTCTATCGTTGTGTTTTTGAGTTATCATGCTTGCATACATACATATGGACATATGACAGATATAACTTCAAAAAAACTTTTTTCCCCCTCTTTCATATTTAGAGAGATTTCAAGGTTGAGAATTAATCAAAATCTTGAGGTCGAAATTTTTAAATGTTCATAGTATTATTTTCTTTTAGTATGTTTCGTATACCAGAAAGTAAAAGTACTCTATACATTATTAATTGAATTAAATTATAATTAATAGGGGAACGTAATACATATTTAGAGAATTTTTTGTTTGGGCGTCAATCATGCTATGTTGAAGAGGGGAGGGTTTAAAAAGATGAATGTGAAAAGTATTCATGCGCCAAAAGCTATATAGTCTTGGGTGTTCAGATCAAATGCGTAGGGAGTCATTAAATCACGAAATTTTCTATTATTTTTAAATATTTCGATTTTACATGCTGTTAACTGGATGATTATCGCTATATTTGAAATATTTCTCGTAATTTTAAAGACGAATAAAATATCTGTATTTTTTCAAGAATATAGGGTGAAAAATTCCGTTATTTAATTTTCCGTTTCATAATTATTTATACTTTGTAATACAGCATTTTGATAAATTAAATATTGTTTTTTTTTTGTTAAAATCAAATACTTTTAGCTTTTGTTTGTAAATATATTCAAGGTAATAATCATAAAATGCCCTTTTCATCATTTTTTTTAGAAGTTGATGGTATTTTTATCATCTTTTTTTCTTGCCTTAATATAATCTGATATATAAATGTATATACGTATAACGTTTTCTTATGTATTGCATGCCTCGTTATCTATGAAATTCTGAAATAAACTAAATAAAATTCACGCTCTTACTTTGTTTTTTTAAAACTTTTCAGGTGTTGCATTCTTCCAAAGAAATTAGCTTGAAATACAAACAAGGTATTGCCACACTCACAATAGAGGAAGTGTATCCAGAAGATGCCGGCGACTACATTTGCAAGGCCACCAACTCTATGGGAACTGTTTCTACAAAATGCAAACTCCAAGTTTCAGGTATATATCCTCAAACCCGTAATCTGATATAGCTTTTATTATTATAAGACAAAAATTGTTATTATTTGTAAGACGTAGAAAATAATTTGGTTTAAATGTTGCCAGTGTGAGATCATATTCATCATTCTGATCTTGAACTGAGCAGTGAAATGTTTCAGTCTTGGAGAAAGTCCGTATTTGCTTTAATAAGTTATCTAATGAATGTTAAATCTTTAACTGCTGTTGTAATATCCCCTTCATATAAGTTCGGTGCAAACGGTATATCTAAAAAATCAAAACTGCTTATGATCAATCAGGATTTTTATTACCCTAAATATTTTCTTGGTACTAGCATCTTATTGAACAGCTTTTGAAAACTTTATCTTAAATATGTTTTTTGCATTTAGATTTGTAATTTTAACGTTCTTTTCGATGCCACGTGAGCTCTATTGAAAACATGCGTCTTAATTTTTTAATCCGTTCGGATGCAGGGTGACAGTGATGCAAATAAATTTCTTCTTCATATCATCATAAGGATATTACCAACATAAAAAAACAGCATTTCATATCAATAACTAAGCCGAGATCAAATCATCAAGCTAATGAAACACGATGTAAAAAAATAGAATTATATCTAAAGTAATCTGTTTTATTGACTAACATATTTAAATTCATTGTCTGTTGCTTTAACTTAATTTAAACCTATTGTCTTAAATAATTTATTGTCTAATTGACTGACAGTACACAAACCTTTACCTGTATCTGTAAAATATAAAATAGCAAATTATGCATTATTGAGTAGGGTTGGGTTGATACTCAGTTTTGTTGTATCAGTTGCAAGTTGATACTGGAATTTTATTTCTTTGGAAGAAGTGTTGGTCTTGGATTTGGAATGATTGACGGATGAGTAAAAAGAGGAAAAAAAAGTTTATTGATATAGTTACACAAGAGAAGGTCAGTTTCTTTAGTGATACGTGCATCGTTACGCAGAGTAATAAGCATTAATTGGTGGGATTGATTTATATATTGATTTTTAAAAAAGCAGCATGCACGCTGATAACATCATCGAGACTGATGATATAACCTGCACATTATTGACCTAATACTTCGTATCGGATTGATATGTTATAATCCGGCTGGAAACGAATAAAGTCGAGGGAATTACCAGTTGGTATCTATAATGTCCAAAATTGAAACCTACTACTTGATATTCTTAATCCGTTTCAGTTTTTAGTATTTGATACAAAATATCAACTTGATACAGTATCACCTAAACTTGTTATCGAGTGTCAAATGTATAACAGAGATATATTAAATTATAAAACACATATTTATAAATACATGAAATGTGATTCGAATTTTGAACTTAATCATTGTATTTGCAAAAGAGAGAGAGAGAGGGGGAGAGAAATTACTTTTTGACAAGATATGTTGTATTTATCACAAATTCATTTTAAAATCATATATAAGGCTCTCAAACGACTACAATATAAAATAAATTGAAAATCTTTTTTTTAAATGATGGCCGAGTTCCTGTCGTGCTCTTCTTTCTAAAAATAAGCTGAAACAATAGCTGTGTCTTCCAAATATTACAAATGTATTTTTTTTAAATAAATGCTTTACTCTTTTGTTCACTAATATTTTTGTTTTTCACAGGAAAGTCAAAGGCCAAAGGCTCTGATGAAAAGGCTGCTGGATCGAAGCCACCCAAAATTGTAGAACATTTGCAGAGCAAAGTTGTTAAGGATGGAGATCCAGTAACGTTGCAGTGTACAATTAAAGGTAATGTTTTTTTTAATGAGTTGTATAAATTTTTTTTCATTAAAATTTTAAACAAGTTTTCATAAATTTCAGAATTATAAGGTGTGTTTCAAAATTTTAGGGGCACCATATAAAAACATAAAATCGGAATAATTTTTACCTAATATCTGTAAAAACTTTTTTGAAAAACATAAAAAATTAAATATAATAAAATTTCTAAAATAATTAAATAAATATCAATGCTAATAAAAGAAGAAAATAAAAAAATGCCAAATTTGTGTTTCAAATTTTTAGGGACAGCTAGATGAGATGATATATAAATTCAAGTTAAATCTTTATTATTGCTCATTTTCATTTACTACCAATGATTTTAATAAATTAAAAAGCTTATATTGAAAACGTGCACGTTAGTACTTAATTTTTTGACAAAGAAATATGGCTAAAGGTAAATGGTTATCAGATCTTGAAAAAGGTCAAATAAAAGCTTATTACAACGAAAAAAAGTCTTTGAGAAATATTGCAGCCCTCATAAAACGTTCAAAACATGCCGTGGAAAATTATGTGAAGCAGTTAAATGGGAAATCAACGGCCATTCAAAAGCGAGGACCTAAGCCAAAGCTCGATTCATGTACCCGCAGGAGAATTATTCAGAAATATGTAAATGGAAAATCATCAGTACGAAAAGTAACAAAAGAATTGAAACTGGGATGTTCTTACACTACTGTTTAGAGGTCAATCAAGAGCAATAAAAACATGAAATACGCGAAAAAGGCTTGCAAACCACCACTTGCCAAACACAAATTACAACGTTTATCCTGGGCAAAGGAATACATGCATTTCAAAGATGAGTGGATAGAAGGCATGTTCAGCTACAAGAAGAAGTTTAATCTAGATGGGCCAGACGGTTGGAGATATTACTGGCATGATCTAAGAAAAGAACCAGAGATTTTCTCCAAAAGGCAAATGGGTGGTGGATCTGCTATGATTTGGGGAGCTTTTAGCTTCAATGGTACATGCGAACTGGCATTTGTGAATAAAAGAATGGATGCTGATCGATACCAAGAAATGTTACAAACGCATTTACTTAATGCAGGACCTGAAATATGTGGTCCAAATTGGACTTTTCAACAGGATGATGCATCTATCCACAGCTCAAAATCAACAAAAAAAAAAATGGTTTAGAGATACAATGTGAAAGTTATGGATTGGCCAGCTAGAAGCCCCGATCTAAACCCCATTGAAAATCTATAGGATCTTTTGGCAAGAACAGTTTATGAAGGAGGACGCCAATTTCATTCGAAAATGCAACTTCAACAAGCAATAATGGATGCTTGGTATTCTCTGGATCCAACACTTCTTCAGAACCTAATATATTCCATGCAAAACAGAATATATGATGTCATCAGAAAAAATGGTGCTAATATTGAACGGTAAAAAAGTTTAATTTGAAGTTTTGAAGCTTTTAATTACACTGTCCCTAAAAATTTGAAACACAAAATTTGTGCTACTCTTTTGTTTAGTTATTTCAAAGTTGAAATTTATTTGTTTAATCTAAATTATCTTACAATATTTATTTTTGTTATTTCTCTAACTTGTTTCAGAAATAAATGTCAAATATTTATTATTTACGCTTTTATTTTCATTTTTACTGGTGTTCCTAAAAAATTGAAACACACCTTAGAGAACTAAATTGTTTCAGTGCGTCTGTCATTTTAAATTCAAAATGCATCTCAAAATCAATCTTAGTTATAAAGAATTAAATGATTATATATAAAATAGCAGTGAAATCACTCAAAGAGATTATTCATTATTACAGTACAGAAACTTCCCAGTTTGTGGGAAGGGGGGGAAATTCAATATGAAAATTAAATGACGAAAATCCGTTTACCAATTTCTGAAAATTGAAAAAAAAAACTGTTAACTTTATTTTTTGATTCAAGACAGTTTTCTAATACTTATTTTTTGCGGGGCATAACGTTAATACTTTTTTTTATCAAGTATTAACGATATGCTGAACGAGTATTTCCTTTTCTGTGTTTAATAATAAGTCGTTTAAGCAATTTCTCTTTAAGATTGCTTACAATGAATGTTTCCTTTATCGTAATAACATCGATTATACAGTTAGAAGTGAGTTCCAAGTATGTATTAAAGAGCTATATTTTCTGCTATTCAAGAAAAAAAAATGTACTATCCATTCTCATTCACTTATCAACAAAACAAAAATAATCTCACTTTTTTACTCAAGATATTGTGCGCTATCTCAAGTTGTTATACTCAGAACGCCTGGTAGTATCGTGAAGATGTTAACAATGTTGTTGGGATCTTGTGCTAATAGGGTAAATGCCCTCGTTTATTGCGAATACGAATCCAAAAATATTTTTCAACTATTATTTATTTTCAACTATTTGTTCATTTTAAATTTTATAGAGATCGAAACTCGCGTCATATTTCTACTTATATTTCATTTCGTTAAACATTCCACGATTTATTTTCCCTGAATATATTCGTATTTTCTTTATATTTGCTGAAGGCATTAGTGAAATCCAAATTTTTTTTGCAGGTGAATCCGCCTTCGATGTTGTCTGGCTACACAATAACAAAGAGATCAAGCCTAGCGAAGACTTCCAATACGCACACGAAGGAGACGTCTACAAGCTCGTCATACCAGAAATATTCCCAGAGGATACCGGCACCTACACGTGCGACGCCTTCAACGACAGTGGAGAAGTCTTCAGCACTTGCACCTTGGAAGTAGAAGGTAAGTTCAAAGCAAAATGCACATTTTCAGTAAAAATAATTTTATTACTTAGCTGCAGGATTCTGAGAAAATTATGCTGCATTCGATGGTTATGAACTGAAAACTAAACTTAGTTGCATAAGGAACAAGAGTTTAATTTTTGAATCTATTTCTCTGGATAAATATATTAAAAGCCAAGGAATCTAAAGATCATTTTATTTCTATCAATGGAATTTAATAAACCAATAGGGTTAAGTTAGCATATATAAGAAAATCAAGGGTCTTTTCAGCTTTCAAGAAATAATGGACACCAGCAGATTTTTTTTAACACTTCTATGAATTGAAGTAATTCTAATTAGAAACTTATATTATAGTAAAGATTTTAAATCACCTCTACAATTTTGATGGATAATATATACAATAAATTCAAACAAAAAACAATATATGAACAATAACACAGCTTTTATAATACGAACCATCATATTTTTCCTCATATTAAATGTTGATTGGTAAACCTGGAAAAGAATATAAGAACCATTATAATTATAAAAGAATATTAAAAGCAATAAGAAGGAGAAAGATAAAAAAAAAGAAATGAAATTTTTGGAAGAACGGAAAATTGATGCTAAATATCACTATTAAATTTCTTAACTTTTCTTTTATTTTTCAGTTTTATATTCCTGAATAATATTGGCATTAAAATAAAAATGATGAAATTAAACTTCTGATCTTAAAAAGTAGCAAGTAATGTTTATCGATATGATAGCCATGCACAAACCATCAAACATATTTTTAAAAATATCAACACTGAATTAGTTTACATAATTCTTTTCGACCCAAAATGTAAACTTAAGTAATTCAATTTTGATGAGGTCTCAAATTTATATTCTCTACATTAGGGCTTATCATATCTCCGTACAATCTTTTTATTTATCAAAATTATGATATAACTAAAAACATTATTAAATTTTATTTAGTTGGCTATATCCATAACTACATAGAGAATACTATGAAATGCAGGTATTCTTATCAGGAATATCTTAGCAGGCAATCTGCACCATTCACATGCGAGAACTGCTTTTTTTTCCAAGCTCCGATGGGCCATATAAAAGACAAAACAACAAAATGAATTTATAATCAGAAGTTATGTACAAACTTATTTATTTTATATGGTAAAAATCAAATTCTTAGTTATACAAGCCATTTACAATAAGTGGTTGCAGCTCGTGCCGTCTTTCAGTAATAACATTCACTTTACTGCCATCGTAACTAAATTAATTCTTGCATTTTTCTTGAAATTATTCAAATCAAGTAACAAAGCTTTCCTTTTCTGTTTATGCATAGCATCAGGCAATAAGAATACTTAAGATGAATACAAATGGTCCTTTTTAAGCTAAAAAAAAATCTCTTTTTTTTTTTTTTTTTTTTTTTTTAGTGCCAACGGACAAAACCAAAGGTCGCCCAGAATTTGCTACTTATCCAGTTTCTCTTGCTATTCACGAGGGGCAGCCTGCTGTATTTACAGCTGTACTTAAGAAGGAAGCTAGAAAAGGTAAAAACTTTCAAAGACCCTCAACAGTTCTTACTAAGATTCTTTGAATCAAACAATGAAATATATATATATAGATATATAGATAAGATTTCTTATCTATAAAATGTGATATTTACCAAATGCATTATAAATATTAAACAAACTCCAAATTAAATTTTATTATTTTTTTCCAATTTTAGTGGAATGGTCGAAGGATGGTAAAGTTATTGATTCGAAGAACACTCGAATGAAAATGACATCTGAAGGTCCAAAATACACACTGACCATCCCGAGTGCCGCTACCATTGATATGGGCCAGTATGTGTTCACGGCAACTGACCAGGGTGGTCAAAACGAAGCATCCGTCTCTCTCATTGTCTTCAACGAATAAACGAATTTTCACAAATGCTCAACATAAAACAATGGTAAATTATTTTACTGCCCTCTTAAATTTGGGTCATATATATTTTTTTCTTTTTATGATTATTTCGGAATGAAATGTAATTTTTCTTTTCCCAAAATAAGCATGTAAAGATTTTTTTTATTTTATTTTTTGTAATATCTTGTATTTATGAATTAGGTAGATAAAACAAGCTATTAAACAAATTGCAAAATACTGTAGAAGTATTTTGTATATGCTTAACATTAAACAATATTGTCTATTGAAATAAAAGAAGGCAATTTTTGTATAATTTCAGCTGTTTTCATATGATTCCATTAATATGCAAGAATAAAAATTTAAAATTAATATATATATGATGCAGTACTTAAACAATGCATTCAACTTGAGTGTTCAAAGCTTTGCCCTAATAAATATCTCATTTTTTAGGTGTATTTATAATCCAGAGTCCACTTTCCACCATCAGAAAAAGAAGAAAAAATGTCAACATTAAATGAACTGTGTTTTGCTATAATCCTTTTTGTATCTACTTAATGAACTGAAACAAATGCAACCGCTTTATGAAAAGAAAAAAAAATCCTTGCGTCCCTACTCTTTTGTAAGATGTGTACAAACTATTTTTATGGACTGATGTACACAAGAAATATACGAATTGCGAATCATTTTAGCCTATGAAATGTATATAAATTATGTGTATATATTAGAAAACTGAACTCTTCTCCCCTGCTTTTGTTTTACTTTTGCACAGAATTATTTGTTGTTTGGAATGAAGAGAAGTCACACCGAGAAAGATATTTGTGATTTGTAGTTCTATAAATACTGTAGCTTATATTGTAATAAAAATTTATTAATTCCAAAGCAATAAAAACAGTGTTCAATAATTTCATATTAATTAAAGCTTTGTTTTAAAAAAAATTATATTTAATTGTTTAAAAAGTTCTTTTTATTTATTGATTTAATTATTTGTATATAAATTTAAACAAAGTTTTTATTAAAGTTGTCCTTGTGACTACAAATCATAAAATATAATTCGTTACCGTTAGCAAATTAATTCTGTTTTCAGTGGTAATTTCACAATTATTTAATATATTAATAAAAGATGGATCTTATTTATATATTAAATTTAATATATAAATAAAATAAATCTTTATTTAAAAAATATATTGTGTTAATTGAAATGGATTTTTAAAGGATGAACGGACTGCAAAAATGAATTACGAAAACATTTTCGAAACTTGTAAAAAATAGTGATTGAAAATAATAAATATAAAATTCTCTAAGTTTAAAAATTTTTTAATCAATTTAAAATCCTATGTAACTAGAATATAAAAAAGTCAAAACAATTTATTTTCTATATTAATAATATTAAGCAGTCATAAAACAAACTCAGCCTAGAATAGTCACAATCATTATATTAATACTAAGAATCAGTTCTCATTTCCAGTTTCTTTGGTGTGATATTTAAAGTTCTTTCCGAACAACAAAACAAAAAATGTTTAAAAAAAATGCTTGCTGTCTTTTATTTTTATTTTTCTGAAATGATAACAAAGGAATATCTAGTTTTAAAAAAACGCATTCGCAAGAATTTGTTCCTAATTTCAACTTTCAAAGAGTTTTCTAGAAAGGCTATTGTAGCATCACGTTTGAATTACTTTTCCACCATCATCTAAAATCAAACGAACTTTCGAAATCTCGGTTTCTAGATGATAACATGGTGGAAGTTAACTCTTTGAAAGTTGCATTTTATTTATTATTTAAAAACATGTTTATCTGCAACATTACATATTTATGTCACTTGCGATAAATATGTATGCATTTGCTTGATATTCTGTTTAAAAGTTTGTTTGTAATAAAGAATTATTTTAAAAATCCATTTTTGTGAAGAATGCCTTGCTTATTAAATTAACATCACTGGTCATGAGCTTTCATATGAAATAAAAATTGTCGAAATCGGTTCAGTAGTTGTGGCAGTGAAATTCTTCCCTAGGTTTTTCCCCCTGATGAGTGCATCGTGAAGCAGTATTTTTTCAATTTCCCTCGAAAAGTGCAAGTGGAAGAGGACAGGGAACCCTTGATAACATACTTGGAGATAATGACCTTTCGCGTAAAACGAATAACTAGTGGTTGCAGCTGAGCAATAGCTCAAAAGTTTTCCTTATTATTTTCTATATATAGATACTCTGCTACTCCAGGCTTTTGATATATTAGCACAATTTTCATTAAAGCATATATAGTCTTATTTGTATGTACCAGAGTATAAAATTGCAATTTTTATGAGAATTTATTTGTATACATATTATAAAATTACGAAAGGACTCGGCACATGATTTCACATTAAATAAAAACTCTTTTTCAAAACATGCTTTCATAAATGCAGTGCACTCTCGAGTATCCGGTTCGCGACTGTTCTCTCCTCCGTACTATCCAGTCGCGTTTTCTTTTATCGTTACTAAATGAGGAAGGCAAGGCGTTGCGTTGACAACAATGTTTATGCTTCCTACATTTAAGTTAAGCATTACAGATTTTATGTTAAAATGTGAACAGTTGATATCCATCAACTTATTTTTTCTTAAATAAATTCTTGAAATGAGCAGTGCAATATATAAACATATATAAATTACCAGTACAGAACCTTTTATTTTAACTCGACGCGTTACCGGCATGATTCCCCGGACCGCGACCGTGTTCACATTGTAAGAGGCTTGAGATGAATAGAGGACTTAGTACTCAATAAGTGAGAAAATACGTGCTATAACAGTGAGTTTTGGTATAAAAACTTTCTCTTCTGGTATTGGTGCGCAAAGAAATGAGTTTCTAGAATTCTGGTCTATCCGGTCTTTTTCTTATCTGGCCTGCTCTTCCACAATATTAGGCCGGATACTCGGGAGTGAACTGTAAATTAGAATTTCATTACATCGATTTTTTTTCTTATTTTTTTTCAAGTTTCCATTTGAGAATTCATTATTATAAAAATTATAAAATTACAAAATTTAATTCCTTTCTTGATCAAATTCACGAGCAAGTGATACCACGAGTAAGGAATTAAAGTAAGATTAAATTATTCAATTAAATGGTAATCAAATTCATTAAATGATAAAATAGCCTATTGTCATCGAGAATGTCATCCTATGTCCTAATGTCAACGAGAAAAATTTTTAAATTATTACATCAGGAAATGAATAAAAAATCGGCCAAAAAATTCCATTCTGGAAATAAATAATTATAGTAAAGTTTACGGAAAACAATTAAAATTTGAAAATGGCCGTAATAAATTCCAGACCGCCTGATAGACATACATGAATTTTTGTGAGCACTTAATTGGGGTAAAAAGCTTCTTAAAGTAACTATTCGTTTTAGCGTCATTTACGTTCAACCTGAGGCCTCAAAACGATATTTTGGAAATTTAGCTAAAAAAACTAAATTTCGAAGTTAATGAGTTAGATTAAAATTTTTAATTTTAGCTTAACTTATTTTATACAATAATTCTGTCGAATTTTGTTTTGATAAAGATAAAATAAATAATGATACAAGCAGAATTAAATAAGGAAACATAATGGATGAAGGATTTAAGATGAATGATTATAAGATTTTAAAGTAGCAATGGCAAATAATAATCTAAATAAAGACATGTATTACTCAAATTCTTAAATACGTACTATATTTCCTGTCCTCGTCAAATAACTCATTGCCTTCGTGGGACTGAATCTTTTGAGACTTTATAAATAGAGAGAGATATATAGGTACTCGTTTTCATAAGTTACGCTTCTATTATGCAATGAACTGACTTCAAAGGATTCAATCAATTAATTTAAAACTTGAAAGAAGTAATAGTTAGGGATTTATAGTAAAAAACGCGAATGTAGATATAATATAGAAAGTAAGAAATTTCATCTACAAACATAAGAGCGCGCACAAACACAAATTAACACAATTAGCAGTTACAGAGCAATTTGTGATTCAATCCGTGCTCAGGTTTCTAAAGTTCAAATTGAAGGAGTACAACAAAGCGAAGAGTTCACGCAACACGAAGTGATGATAAGATAAAAGATCCATAGAGGCCGCAACAGAATGTGATCAATGCAGTTAGTAGATATTGAAGTGCTTCATTGCTTGAAGAGAAATCTGAAGATATGTTTTGTTTGCAGTTATTTTTCCCAAAACATTTTTGAAAGAGATATCTTTTATTATCTAACTGTAGAAAAGTCCATAACTTGTCCCTCTGATAAGTATATTTTCTGCACGAAAGAATCTGTGTTCAATATCATTAATACTACTACACTCATGACAAAGGGGATCATTTTGGAAGTTAAAACGATTTAAAAGTTCTTGTGTTATAATTATTTTGCTGATTAGTCTGTCCAAAACAACATCTTACCTCAATCAATTAGTTTTTGTTAGTAAAATAAATCTTTAATAATGACAAGAAAATAAAATTTAAATAAGTGTAAGTTAAAAAGAAATGAAGTTTAAAAAATGTTAAGACAGTTCAGATGAAAACGTAAAATCATTTAGCGAAATATAAAAACTTTTTAATTTTTTTTTCAATCGTACATTACCCTCAGTTCAACATTTATGACGCAAAATTTTTACAAAATGTTATCACAAATCAACAGAATATCGAAGAATTTAATAAAGAAATTAATTTAAATAATTGCGCCTTTAAGTATTATTTCTGGCTCATGATGTATGCTCCTTATTTTTCAAAAATGAATACTTGTGAGAGTTGTTTTTTTTTTCTTTTTATTTGCGAAGAAAAAATCGAAACCAGTTTGATTAATTCATTGCATCTACAAATGCTGTTCAATAAAACTACATTCTAATACTTGGACGCTGAATTTGAAATTGACCAATAATCATTATCCGTAAACACATGCGGAAATTTTTAAATAATTCTTTTCTTTAATAACAAATGAAATAACACTTAAAATACTACTTTGAGATACTTCCATGCTACAAAAAATCTGATAAATTATTGTTCACACAAACAGGAAAAGTTCTTTTATACAAAGAATTTTGATAAAAATGAGCCACGGAAATCCATGTCGAAAAATTCTTGTTTAAAACTAACAGTTATTCCAAACAATGCGGAGCTTATACTGGGTGTTCTTCCAAAAAGCATTCAATCGTAATGTACCCCCCCCCCTCCTTTTTTTTTTTTTCTTTTCGCCACAGAATACTCCCGAACTTGCAATTTCTATGATTGAGATACAGTTAATCACAAAAGATTGTGTAGCGTCGCTTCGATCACATCGATTCGTTGTATCATTCTGGGTAAGTTTAAAATGTGCGTTAAGCATTAAGTCATCATAGAAACCAAAAAGAAAACAAACTATGTTAGTTTTCTTTTAGATTTAAAAGCTTCGATGTGAAAAAAAGATGTAAATGAAATATCAGTAAAAAGAATAAATTAAATATTAGGAGTAAAAAATTAATAATCTTTCTAGAGTCAGAGAAGTGTTATTATTATATACCTGCAAAGAAAGCATTTCAGTCTGCTTATACCTTGCAAAATAGAGCTTTCATAAAAATTACTGCAATTTATTACGGAAAAAGCAAATAAATTCATTATTCTGCCTATATGCTAATATGTTTCCAAATATTAAAAAAAAACATTAAAAAACGATAATTATTGAGAAAATATGCATATTTGTTACAAACAGCATGTCAGAGAAGACTGCCATATACTTGATTGGCTGTCAATAAAATTTGCATATAAGCTTTTTTCGTTATTACTTTTCCGTAATAAGAAGCACTTAGAGCTTAGTTTTGCTGATTTTCAACTCTCGATGTATTCGGAATATTTAATTGTAAGTAAACGCTTGAATATAGCGTGAAAGGGGATTCAGAGGAAAGAAACGGCCTCAAAATTGTGTAATCTGGTCACAAAATTAGGAAATAAAAAGAAATCTTATGGCGAGAATGCTGGAATTATAAAAAAAATGCCTTGTAAAACATACAAACTACACTTAAAAATTATAATTTACACAGAAATGTGGTCTTCAACGGAAATTTAGGGACCTTGATACAAAAATTATTGTAAAAAAATGGGAAAAAATTCCACACAATGCTTCACACAAAAATGCCCCACAATGAACCAAATGCATTCCAATAGTAAGTGGCGAGAACGTACGTCCAGAAACTGTTCGTAGCACTCTTCAATCGACAGACTTCAACAGCAGAGTTCCTAGAAGGAATCCTCTCAATTTATCTGCAAACCGACAGCAACAGAAAAACACTACATTTTGCATTTAAATATATTGACAATGACTTAGGCGTTTAGAAAACAGTAGTATTCATTGACGAAAGTAAATGGAATGTTTTGGCTGTGATGGGCATGGAAAAATTTGGCAAAAGAAAAAGAAATGGAATCAAGAAATTTGACACTAATACTGTTAAACATGACAGAGAGAATTAGATGGTTTGGGATTCAATGGCGGCGACTGGAATGTGTAATTTAGTGCTCCTTGACGACATCATGGATCGATTCGGATGTTTAAAATTATTGCTAAACAGTCTATATTCTCCATTCATAGTTTAGGACTGCAAGTAATTGGGTCTTCCAATTGCATAATGACCCGAAACATACTACCAAGATCGCAAGGGAAAAGCTCCTGTATAAAGTGCCCAGACAACTGTATTTGCCACCATTGACGTCATGGGATTCAAATCATCAGACTTGAAATCCATCAAGCACATTTTCGGATGAATTTGATCATAGAATGCGGCAACAAAAAATTACAAATCAAGAAACTTTGAAGTGGATAATACAACGTGCATGGTCAGACATTATTTCCGATATGATGAAAACTTTTTTTTTTACCAACGCTAAAGAAATGCACGTAATAGCATAGATTCTCAACACACATGGATTCTTAGGGAAGTACTATAAAGTATTTTGCTACTTGGAACCATTAGGTGTAAATGACTGTAATATATATTCTTTATATTTAGACTTTTGTGTCTATACATAGTCAATTTTCGTATAACTTTGATAAATTTCATCGAATATCTTTTTAGTTTTCTTTAATAGATATTAGTTAATGTCTAAGAAGTTTACTAAAATAAAATGTTTATTTTTTTTAAAGAAATGTGTTAGATCGGTGTTTTGGTATATGTATGTAGACTTCTGGGACTGACGGTAGAAAAAAAAGTGGTCAAAGACGAAAGCAAAAAAAAAAAAAAAAAGAATTAATGAAATATCAAATAAAAAAATATCACTCACATGGCTTATTAAACTACTTTTTTGAGGGATAGTTAAAATTGAAATATTATTACGTAGCACTTGTTATTAATAATCCTATATCCTCTACTGTTCCAGAAATAGGATGCATGCTAGCTCCTCAAAATGACTTATGCAAGGTGTTTGGAGATCAAGCTGTAATGAAAGAGCACAAAAGATTTCATATATCTCTGCATTATCTCATGAAAACTAACTTATTGAAAAGTCGCATTAAATCAGAAATTTTTCTACAGTTTCCTATCCCTAGATTGAAAAATATCTTGGTAAAAAAATGTCACGAAAGTCGATATTTAATCCGCAGACATTGGTTTCAGTCAGTTATGAATTGAAACTTTTGAACTTGGTTGATCCACTAACACTGAAGTAATTCATAAACTCAAGTTTGCAGTTAAGACTCTTCTGAGATTGGTTGTAATAAGGTAAGTTCTAAAAATTTCAAAACATAAATCTCATATTCCTGATTTCAAGTTTCCCCAGATATAAAGCGCTAATATTTCAAACAAATGGCCAAATAAATGGATTGTAATCACTCTCTCTTGTGAAATTCAATCTAAAGAAGGCTTCAAGCTACTGTGAGAGCAATTTTAAACAAAAAAATCTATCCTATGGATTTGAATTCTGTATTCAGACTAGACTGAATAGACGATAACAAAAAGCAAAATCCGAGACTAATTCATTTTCCATGATAAAAAGCAAAGAAAGAATCGTTAATACGAAGTATTGCAATATTATAATGTTAATGGTTTGATCATTTCATTAGATCTATTGATTAATTAATAATTCATAGTGAATAAGTAACAATTCTTAGTTAAATGTGAAACTTCATATTTTCCTATGAATTATTACGTAACTACAGATGCATTCGTTGCATTCCGTGTTTAATGATTTTTAACATCGTAGAATTTAAAGAATAATTGCGAGCCTAAAACATTCCTATCATGTAAAAATATATTTGATGTTGATTAAAATAGACAATACTATGCTGTCTTCCTTGGATATGCAGGATGTTGGATTCCTTGGTCATACATATTTCAAACTGCCGGTGCATAGAAGTTGCCATGCAAAGGTCATGTTTTATAACTTCTAAACATCAGAAAGAATATTGATTTACACACTGGAAGGAATACACTGATCAGAGGGCATACGACGAAATATTTAAAGACTGGTTGAGTGATGGAATAATTGGAGGATTCTATGAAACGAGAATATGCCTCCCCCCCCCCCTAACGGTCTTCAAAAATCAGCTTGCAACTATTACAACCAATTTTTTTACGCCTTACCAAAAAGAAAAGGGGATTTAGCTCTTTAATAATTGTTCTTCAAAAGGTCCAAACATTCTAAAAGTAATACCATTGAGTTTATTATATTGTGAGAAAGAAAAATAGTGTTATTTGTGATAAGAGGAAACCTCAGTATGAATAGGTCGAAAATATAACGTTTTTTATTGTGGAAAAATTAGAGTTAACAAAAGGGTTAAAAATTCGGGAAAGCTGGCACAAATAAAACAGAAGGCATTGTATTGGATTCAATAAATGAATTCTTTTAATAAAATGTAAAATAAAAGATATTGTATAAGATCCCCTTGATTTCATTCCTTTGTTCTGTTACTAACTATTCCAACATGGGAAAATACCCAATTAAGTAATTTATTAAAATTATAAAAAGTAAGTTCCTTAAATGAATTTAAAATAGTTATTATAAGAAGTGATCGTTTCACTCCAGAAGTGAAAAGAGAAGATTATCTTTTCAAGTAATTTTAATGGTAAAGGGCATATTTTGAAGCACAGAGTTTGTTGAGAGTATGCAGAGAGTATGCAAAATGGAGAGCCAAACATCATATTGCAAATGGAAAAAAAAGAAGGGAAAAAAAAAAAGAAGCTACTTTACAAAAACGACCAAATCTTGACTGCACTTGCGATACCTATATGTTTTCTCCCTTTACGTCTCTAATATGGTGTCCAAGATTTTGGCATTAAAAAAAAACCACTTCTGGGGGTTCTATCGACGAATTATCAAACGATCATATCCCAGCTCTTTTTTAAATTGATATAAATACATTTATTAGAATAATTCATAAATATTTCAAAACAACGAGCAATCTCATTTCATTAAATTACTGAAATTCTGCTTTCCAGACAGACATCAAATAAACTCAATTCATAAAATTGCAAATGCAATGAAAGAATGTTTAAGCACAATTACGTCTTTTATTATTCAAAACTATGCTAATACAATCAATAAGTTACCTTCCAAGCATCTTCAATAAAATAGAAAAATAAACTTAGAAATCTATTTAGAAATAACAGCAGAAGGAAATCAAATATGATATGATAAAAATGAACGGAAAGTACTAGTTAAAGTTCTCAATTCCAAGAGCAATACTTTCGATGATTCAAATTGTAAAATTCTTCAAGATAAGATGCATCTTAACTCCACCTATTTTGAATACGATGATATTAAACAAATCAATATTGTGAACTTGTAGAAACCTGTGTTTTAATCTTACAGCATAAGCCATACACTCCCCAATTTCAACAACAATATCATTAAATAAAATTAGTTGCTTCGTTTTCTTGAAAGTTCCTTTCAGGAAAGCCATGAGCCTTACAACAATAAGTAAGTAAAGGTAAATAAATCCATCTTGAACTTGCTCAGCAAATATGAAAGGATTGCCTTGTTTTCTGAAATCTGTTTAGGAATGTGTTGCAAGAATAGATTTTAACCCTTAGCACTCCACTCCGTTAAAGGAACATTAAATTGTAGGCATATTTAAATCTTAAAACATAGTATATTCCATTTTTTTATTAGATTTTGAATAGTAAAGGATCGTTAAGGGTTAAAATGATGAAGTGAGTATATCAATGCCTTCTACATTCTGCCATCTTAACCTTTTATATTCTGAAAAGTAATAAAATGCATAATTATACATATGTAAACGTAAAGATTCTTTTTAATGCTCATGAAGCTCAAAAGAAAATAATTAATGTAAGAGGTTTTGCTATTATACAACTTTTATAATAATCATTATCTAGCAGGAATGTGAAAGCAAGGCAGCTTTCAGAATTACGAGGCAGACTCGACAAAGAATGCAAATGATTAAATGAAAGCTAAAAAGTTGCAAGTATTGGAAAGTCGTATAAAATGAACTGAAAATACATTATGATAGTTTTATTATATCACGAGCAAATTCTAAGAATGCGCAATTTCTGAAAAATATTTCCCCTTTTTTAAAAGAAATTTGGATGAACGTTTGGAAATTCTTCTTAAATACGTGCTACATAAAAGGCAATGACTGGTAACTATTTCAAATTAATTTGTAAATTAGTTTTTATGCTTTTATTTAAAGTATCAAATTGGAAAAAAATTACATAACAATAAATTTATTGGTTCAAATCGTTGAGTTGGCTGTCCGAAACAGACTTTTAAGTTTCCATCCGGATATCTTGCCGAATAATGTGTGTGGGTGGGGGGGGGGATAAAAGGAAATTTAAGATACCAGTTTCTCGTGTATAAATAAAATGCTATTAATCTGAGAAAGGAAAATCGCTGTTAAAAAGTTTTTATTTTTAAGTTATGTATTTTTAAAAGTATGATATTTTATTAAATCAGGAATAAATTTTAAAAATGCTCAAATTCTGAAAAAAAAATATTTCCTCTACTTCTTTTTTATATGGTCGAAAGTTTGGAAATTCAACTTAAATATGGCACATAAAAAGGCAATAAATGGGAGCGATTTCAAATCAGTTTTTGAATTAGTTTTTTTATTTTATTTAACTTTATCGAAAAAGTAAGGTTTTTGAAGATTACCTATAAGTACTAAGTTATCCATCAGAATTCATGGACCAAAAGAAGTTTATTTTGAAATAATTATTTTACATTTTCTAATGGTATGATAATAATCACTTTTATGATGACCATTACAATCGCCGCCACAGCTTTTTCATGTTTTTCTGAGAAACAGTCGGTCCAGAGTGAAGCATTTTTTTTCTTTCTTTTTCAAATTTTATTGGATTGGACTTATTCGCATTTCTTATTTTTGTTATGATTCATAGTTATGTATGAAAAAATACTAATGTGAAATCTTTTAAATTCAAATTTCTCAATCTGATGTTGCGAGGAAATTATAAAATAACTTCCAGATATTTTGTAAAATTATGTTCAGCATTTATTTGAAAACTATGAAACATTATTAGCAAAAATAATACTAATAAAGTTTATTATTTCTGTCGGAGAACATCACAGAATTAAACTTTTCGGTATAAATTTAACAAGAAAACATTCCAGCCGATACGTGATGGTTAGTTTAGCATCAAATGTAGGCTTCATTCCATCAGGAAAAACAATATCGAACTTCTGCAGTATTGATGTGAAACACAAAAACATTTCCAAATCAGCCATGTCCTCTCTGGGGCAAACTGTTCTACCAACGAAACATTAATGAAAACGTAATGCAACATAAGTTTAAATGCTTTTAATCTAAAAAAGGAAATCTATGGAAATGGATTGGGAACTTTTCTACTTACGGTGGAAAGTAGAATTCGGGTTTTTTCTATCTGTGAATTAATTTCCAGTAGATATCAATGAAATCTTGAATGCTTCCGGTGTCTAAACTTTGAATATGTTTATCTAATTCCTTCCTAGGCAAGATTTTTTTCATTTATTAATAAATATTTATTATTAATCACAAAAAATAACATGAGTGTCAAATATGTCATCATTCGAATTGTTAATTCGAAAGATGTTGCTTATTTAATTTTTACTAACTTGGAAAAACCTCTTATAGTTATTATAGGCTGTCAACGAGCTATCAACTCTCAATAATAAAGAAAGGAATGCTTCTTAGCCAGGGAAATAGCACATCTGGTGAAGTCTGGCTAAATGTTTCGTTCGCTTGTTCTAAATTTTTATCTAGGAATTGTTTTGCAGGATCGTCATATTCGTATCATTTTCCATATACTAGAGTACAAATATTGTTGGACATACTGGGTGATAGAGGGTCCTTTAAGTCTATTGGTTTGCCATTGTAACTTTTCAATACTTCCATAAAATGACTTATTTCATCCTATACAAAAAACAAAGGTTAGTATGAACTTTAGATTTCTGCTGTTTAAAAACATAAAGAGAGCTATAGATTTTTTAAAAACAAAATTTTTAAAAAATTTAATATGCTTTTTACAATTGCATTAAAAATAGAAATATTTTTTTAATTAAATATGCTGAAATGCAAACACATTGGCAAACTATATTGGTTAACATTGGCATATTATATTTCAAATTCTTTTAGATGATAAAATATTATAATATTGATATCTTATGAAGTATAATTGGTCCATATAGTTTCATTACGGTTGCTCAATTATTAGAATATTCATATAACAGAACATCTACTCCGACAGTAATTAATAATATTAGTAGCACAAACGAGTTAATGTGCACAGATATTGGGTAATCTGATTTCATAACAAATAACAAATATAGCGCACTTCTCTTAACGAAACATTCGTTTAGCAAAATAATTTTTTTTTTCATATGAATTCATGCAAAAGAGGACAATGCATTTCATTCAGAAAAGAAATGTTCAAACAAACTTATAATAATGTAATTTATTATTTATAATGCATGTTTATCATTTACAAGAAAAATTGTCTAAGAAGATTTGTTTATGGCTAAAATTTGTAGGAAAGATACATATTAAATGAATGTAGGCATGTTAATGAATAATGTTAAAGGAATGTTAATGTAAATGCATGCTAAATGAATTTGTATGCTAATTTCTTAAGGAGATGAATTCAATGCCTGGCGCTATAGTTTTCCAAGCTTTCAGTATCTCGTTTATTATTGGAAGGTTCTTGCTATGTTGCATCTATTATCCGCCCTCCTTATTCTAAGCAAATTTGCACATCAGCATTTTGCTATGACACAGAATGCAGCTCCATAAACTCTTTAGTGTTCTCGCCATGTTTTCCCACTAGTTCATCGAGATATCGATGTCATTGCTATCAGCCTCTTGCCCCCTAATCTTGGTCATAAACACAATCTTGTCGATTCAGGCTCCACAGGATATACAAAATCCCCTTGGAGTCACATTCGACAATGCTACCCGACCAAAACTTCTTACATATAGGGTTCTTTTAAAAATAAGAGCTCGATGTAGACTGATATAAGCTGACCATTGATGTCACGGTGTTCTCTACGACCCTCGTTTTGCGAAGCATCACTCGTTAAGCGAGTTACTTTTTTACATTTTTCACTAATTCTGCGAGATGTTCTGCAAGATTTAAATGTATTCCCAATAACAGTAAAATAATGAAAAACTATTATTTTAAAATAAAATATTAAGGTATCGAAAATTGTTCGGAAATGTGAAATTAATTGACAATCATCTTAAAAGAGGCCTAAATCTTACCTAAATCTCAGCAAATCTTGACAATAAAATAAAATAATTGACTGCACAGACAAAGGAACGCTTGATTTTTACTTAAAACTTCATCAAACAATGAATGGCATCAAAAATGTATATAAACTTCAGGAGTTGACGATGATAGCGGGAATTTTCATGTCAGATGGAACATTACTTTTTATATATTTGTTATGGTAACCAATGCATTTAATATCATCTAAAATTATTAATAAAGAAATAAAATGTTCTCTTTTTTATATCCTTTTTAATACATAATATATAGAAATCCCATAATAATGTTTGTACTCAACAATTTTATATTAGTAACATATTTGTATGGGGTCACAAATTTCGACTCTTGATTTTAACTGTATGATTAATGGCTATATTAAATGGAATATTTTATTAAAAGTTTTATTTTTGATAGTTAAATTTATTTGATTTTTAATGAGAATGAATAAAGTCTGATTTACCGATTAATCTTTGTTACAATCTTTATAATTTTCTTTATTGATAAAAGTAAGGCTATAGTGTTATTAATAATTTTCTATTTAATTGTGTCGACCTTAAAAGTATTTTATATCTGGTAAAAATTTTGACTAGAAAAAAAATATTATTTGTTAGCTTATCGTTAATTCTAATTAAATTGCAAAGCAATAAATTTATTTATGATTATGCCACTCGCAAATTTTTATTTTTTTCGTTCTAATTTGCCTGCTTGAATAATTTATATTCATATTATGCAATTTAATTTCATTTTTATGACATAACAAATAGTATTATTACACTTCTTACTTTACTTAAGTTCCTTATTAATATGTAGGATGGGAAATGCACATTTTTATTTGTATGCTGAGTGTTCTACAATATTGTGTATGCATGTAATCTCCTAAATTTTTATTTATTACAGGAATTCCCACTTCCAAAGAAAAAGCTTCTATTAGTAATTTCATATTGTCATTGGTTCCACATCATAACATTTTAAGTCATTTACATTCAGAAGGATTTCCATTTGATTTTCTGAAATGTAGTTCAGTCTATTTCTCTGCATTAAATTCTTATTTAAATGCAGAAGAGGTATGTAAAGCATGAATAGTCCACTATAAAAGTAGAAAAAAATGTGTAATTTTTAATTTTAAATGTTTTTTTTTCCTGTTTATTTTTAAATGCTTATAATTTATTAAAATACATTCAGTTTTATTGATGATTTTTATCATAAAAAATAATTATTTTTCAGAATATAGAATGGAATAGAAAGAATTCTGAGGTAAATGTAAATGATTTCATCTTATATGTGCTTGAGCATATACCAAAAGAAAAGGAAATTGATAATCAGTAAGTAATATTATATTTGTATATTAAGCACTACTTGCATATAAAGTTTTTTATCAATATGAATACAAAATTTTGCACTGATAGAAAAAAAATATTTTTAATTTTTTGTAATTACGTAAGGAAAAAAAAAGTTTAATTTTGTCATATTTATTATCAGTTTTCAGTACAGGCATGGTTATTTCAACAAATAAATTTTTAAAAACAAAAATTAAACTTACTAATAAATAGTGTAACATCAGCAACTCTTGATAGCCAATCTACATGTAAAGGTTCAAAATTATATATATGAATCTGATGATCTATATTAATATTTAGCAAACATTAAAATATGCTCCTTAATTTTCAGAAAAGAATTTATAGTTTGATCAATTTCTGAAACAGGAGGTCAATTTGTTAAAAAAAAAAAATTATTTACTTTTTAAAAATGTAATTTATTTTTACTTTAAAAAAATTCACGAGGATTTTATATTTACTTATAGGGACAAGAGCCCAATCCTAGCTTCACACATACATTGGCTTGCTGATCAACTTCCATCATGTGGTATGCCCATTATAACTATATGTATTTTTCATATTTTGCTATCTTTATATATTTATTTAATTGTGGCTATTAAATTACTACAGAAACATGAGACATAATGGTAATACAATAATGCTCGCCAGATTTTGTCTGGTATGTAAAAATTAGTAAATTTCTTGATGATTTTCTAGATCAGTTCCTTCCAATAAAATTTTTCTTTAGTCTTCTATTGAATCAATTTGTGGTACAAATACTATCATGCTATAGATATTTTTAAAATTTTTCACATGATTCTGAAAACTTTATTTCCAGTATTTTTATTTTAAATAGGTTTCTATGTATATTGTTTGCAATTCAAATACGTATTATATGCAATAATATACGGAATTTCATTATAGGTGTAAAAGTAAATCAAATATATTTTATATTTTCCTTGTACATTATTATTTCAACCAATGTAATCACACTTAAAGATTTCTTCTTAAATTGTGAATTAGTTATTAATGTTTCAAAAATACTTTGCAGTAAACATAATAAAAAATATTTTATTTAATACTATCATGTGCCTAAATTTAATATAGCTGCAACTGAAAAATAAAATGCATTTTATTATTGCATCCAAATTAATATATTTAAAATGGAATAATGGTTATTTGAATCAATAATGCTATAAATATATCTGTAATGCTTGCTGTTGGAAATAACTTGATCTTTGGAATTATTTTTATTGATTCAAGGTTGTATACTGCAATTTAACTTAAAAATAGAAATGTTTTTAGTAGTGCTATATTAGTATATGTTATTTAAAATGTCCATGGATATTAATAAAAAAATAAACAGTAAGCAAATTAGCAGTTATTTTAAAAGTGCATATTAATAAAATCAAGTTCATATAAAATTGAATTCATGATAATGGTACATCTTATATGTCTGAATGTCCAATATCATTTTGCATCACATTGAAAATTAATATTATAGCTTTCACATCCATGAAGTTAAAATATATTTTGACAGTTCTTTCATACTATCTGTTTTATCTATACTTTTTAGCTAATAGCTTATTTTTCTTAAAAAATGTATTTTTTCAATAATTTTTTGAACTAAAAGGCAGTTGCAAAATAATATATTTTGGCTTATGATGGTAATTCATTATTTTTCATTAAAAAGTCATTATTAATATCTTGAAAACTTTTATTAAATTAATTTTCTGTGACTATTTTATAGTGTTTGATTTATTGATTAAGTAAACTTTTGAAATGAAGTATTTTTTCTTTTTGTGTGTTTGATTTTTTTCCTCCATTAATTTTATATTTTTTCTCCATTTATAAACTATTTTACTACAAAAAAAATATTGTAATGCATTTAACATCAAAGATGATTTCAAAATTTTATTATAATTGGATATTTTTCTGATTTCTCTTGTTTATAAATGTTAATAATTTTCTGTTAAGAATTAAGAAGGTTTATATTTATGTACTCTTGAGGGGGGGAGTCCAATTTCAAACATAGTGCTATTGAAATAAAGATGTAATTTTCATGTATATTTGTTATAATATGTTATGCACATGTATATTTGTTATAACATGTTATGTGCATGTATATTTGTTATAATTGTGCATGATAAAGAATATTAAGAGAAAATAAATGCTAATAATTAGCAATAAACATTTTGACTGTTAAATTAGACCAAGAGAAATAATTTTTAATTCTTAAGATTTATTAAAAGTAGAAACTTTTTTTTAAGCCAAAGTAGATTATAAGACAAGTAATTTCAGGTACTTATAAATCTGCAGATTTTACTGATAATATTTCTTGAATCTTGTTTTAAGAACTAAAAGTTGAATTTTTAATTCATTTATATTCCATCTCCTCAATTAGTTGTTTTTAATATATACATATGTATATATCATAGCTGTATGTCTTTGTTTATATATTTTCGTAAGATTTTATACATGAGATAAGCTAGCATTTATAGAAATAAGAATTAGAAATATTTTTGCTCTAGGTCTTTCAACAAAAATTTTAATCATATTTTCACTAACTTACTATTTTCTATTAATATTTCATTATCCTTTACATTCATGATAATAAATCACAAATAAATTGTTGCATTTTATAAAATCATGCTTGGTTATTAAAAAAAATTTTAAAATGTATATTAAAGAAACTTTTGTGGCACATTTTTACTGTATATTTTATTTTGATAATTATGTTTTTATTTAGTTAAAAATGAAGTATAGTTTGTAATTCCTTCATTTTTTTAATGTACCAATATTACAAAATCAGTAGTGAAATTTGGGAAAGAAAGTTGTTAAATTAAGTATTTTCTTCCCTATATGTATGCATAACAAAATTTCAAATGTTTATGAAAAGCTCTTAACCAATGAACAATAATGTTTTTTATTATAAAAGGATATAAAATTATAAAAAAATTATGGTATTATAACCATAAATAATGCATTAAAATGAAGTTATGTAATGATTTAATTATCATAATACAATAATTCAGATTAATTGAGAATGAATTTTCCAGATGTTTATATTTCTGAGTCAGTAAGATAACATAGTAATAAGGAGACTTCACTCTGCATTTTATTTTTCTGAGAACTGGACAATTGTTCTAATTTATCATTAATATTTTTCACAGGACAGGTGGTAACAAATTTTTATTGTAAAAGGAAATCTATATTCTTTATACTTTTGGAATAACCAACTATATGATGGGAAGTAATATTAAACCTGGGATGATGGTAATATTCTATTCTGCCAATAATGTTTATTATTAATGTCGAAATAAAAAATGACATTTAAAAAAATCTGCAATGTTATCTACATAATATTCTTTTTCATGATTATTATTAATGAATTGAAATTCTGCTACATCAAATATGGATGAAAGTAAGAAAATTGATGACAAAGAAGAGAATATGAAATTAATAAGTTAATTAATATGGATGATAATTTTGATTCTTTTTAACAAAAACTTAATTCTGTAGAGAAGGAGGGAGTAACTTATCTTAAAATTCTGATTTTTTCCAAAATATGAAGCATTAACAGAATTCACAGTAGTGAAAATGGTAAATTATGAGAATCAATTTGAATAAATCAAAATTTGTTTTGGTAATGAATTGCAAGTTTATGAGTCTAGGAGTCAAAGCTTTAATCACAGATCTTATTATTGAAACAGATGATGGTAGGAAAATATTGTTTGTTTTTCAAGAAAAACAATATTAAAGATAAATTATGTGAACAGCAGATTGAAACTAAACTAGAAGTTAAACTGAACTACCAGTTTTTATTAATTTTAATATGTGCTTCTAAGTCTTAAATAAATCCTTCTCATGTGTTATAATATGCTATCATTTCTTTTATAAATATTCATTTCTCATAAAACTGGAGATAAAATGATTATAAATTTCCTCAAATTAGTAAGAAGTTATGATAATTTATATGCAATAATGTATAGAATAAAATTTTTTTGATGTAAAGCAGATCTTAAAAAAAAAAAAAAAAAAAAAAAAAAAAAAAATTAGTACTTTGGAATATCTGGAAGTGGCAATAAATTGTATTCTGAGACAATACACAATTTATCATCAATCCAAATACATTCTCTTGAAATTAGTTTATTATTTTTATTAGTAACCAAAAACACAAATTTACTATAACCCTATGGTATCCAAGATATTGGAAAGACACTGAGGTAATTATGAAATTACCTCACTGAGGTAATTATGAAAAAGGTTGGTTAATTTATAGTTTTTTTTTTCAATGAGCATTTTTTTAACAAACACAACATAGCATAAAGTTTAGATTTCATTTTTTTTTCTGTGCACTGATAAACAACATTATAAGATTAACATGACAAGGATATATATATATATATATATATATATATATATATATATATATTTCATATGATAAACTGGAAAAAGTATTAATAAAACTCGGGCTTTGCAATTCACCAAGATCACACCAATGTGCACTGTAATCACCACTTCCTAATTACCCTGCATGACCCTATCAGTTTTGTGTATGAATCAATTTTATAATCTGTTTCAATGATGTCTTTTAAATATTTTTGCATTATTTTACAGGTTCACATAAACTGGAAATCATTTTACACTCTGATATTTTGATAAATTTTTCAGTAAGGTAAGACTGAGTTGATTGGTATTTATTTCTCTTATTGCATACTCTGAACTCATTTTTTTTTTTCAAATTCTTTAACTTTTTTTCACCTTGCATTATTTGAATCAGCATCATTTCTGTTTTTACATAAAGCTTTAATTTTGGAAGAGATAAGATTTATTTGGCAAGTGCATGATCTCAAGGAAAAGAATAAGTATAAAGTTTCTAAAATAGTACAAATGTTCCTTAAATAGTTAAATGTTCCTTAACAAAATCTGAAGTTACAGATTCTTTTCTGCAGGAAAGTTTGATGAAGAAATGATAAGTCTGATATTCCTGGACAAGTATTGGAATAAAGAAAGCTTGCATCAGGTTATGTAGATCTGAATAAAGACTAAGTCTTTGTCAGAATGTATTTCATTGTTGAATGTTATTTCTTATGTTTTCTGTTGCTACCTTAAATGCAAATATTACATTCTAACTTACTTATTATGAGAGAGATTTAACACTTGGGTATCCTTATAAGCCTGCATATTCAAATACTTATGCCTAGCTTTTATCATAGTAAATAACAATTCTTGTGTACTATATTGACACATCACAGAAATTGTAGAATTTAGACTATGATCTTCAATTATAGTTATATAATCATAGGAGTCAGTTAGGAAGAAATTATCCTTATCCTAGAATCCCCCTGCCTCATTTGATTATTACTTTCTATACAAACAGTTACACTTCCCACTAAAGGTTTAATATAAATATTAACAAAGATCAATGGGAGAATTTAAAAGTGGTTAATGTGGAATTTATTATGGAATACTACTTCCATAGTTAATATATTTGTTAAGTCATCTCCTCTACTAGCTTGATCATTTTCCAATCTGATCAAGAAATTGGAAATGTTTTTAAAATGAGTTGCACTTTATATATATATATAATCTATTTTATTGTCTATCTAGTATAATAAAATGAAAATAATTATTTGAAGTTTCTTTATTACACTGCAATTCAAAGATGCTTGTTATTATTATGTGATTAAAATCTTGTTTATTCATAATAACATATTGAGCTAATAAAAAATTTCATTGTTTTAAAAATAAATGGGGCAACATGATTCCAATCTCTTATCTAAAGCATTGTGTCCATGGCTAAAGTTTTTTGAAAATAATAAAGTAATCTTTGACTTTTCATTTCTGATTTGATTAAATTATTATACAATTAAATAAAATGTACATAGAAAGTATTTTATATTTGTACCTTATTTTATTTCCAGTGAAGATGCTGAATTTGCTTCAGCATTATATCGTCTCTACAGATGGCATGGAGCTCATACAACTATTTTGCAAGTTCAAGAATCTGGTGATTCAAATATCAAGAAGTGGTGTGAAATCATGGATATGGAATTTCTTGAAGACTCGGCTAATCCTACATTGGGGCCTGCTCTATGGAGAGGGGATTTGCGATTTTTAAATCCTAATGTAACTATAATGAATTATTAATGACTAATATCAGCATTAATGTCAATCATTTAGTGTCAAGTGAGCCTTTGAACATTCCCGATTTGTTTTCTTTATTCTGGATTAAAATGAGGCCTTTGATTCATTCCGATTTTTATTTTTATATTAGTAACCCATTTAAAAACCATCAGTTTTATTTAATTTAAAAAAATAAATTTTGAATTTTTCCCCTCCTTTTGTTTACTATACCCGGCTATAATTACCCTGTTTTAGTAAATAAACTTTTACCCACAACAAACTTTTGGATTTTATTTTCTATTTGAAAACTAGTAATATGCCAATTTTTAAATGATTGTCTTGAATTGGTGGCTACCTCTTATCATTAACTTTTAAAATACCTCTTTTTAAAATATATCCAGCTATATAATGTTAGCAATGTTAGCAAAAAAATATAAGTTATAAAATTCATCATTGTAAATAACATTTGAAACTAAATTTATATTTTGTATTCTTTTTTATATACTTACAAATGAACAAGATTTTTTAATGTTGTATATTATTATTACTTTCATAAAATAAAGGAATTTTTCTTCATTTACTGCTTTTCTTTAATAATAGTAATTTAAAAAGACTTTTCTTGAAAGCTAATTCAAAGCTAAGAATGTTAGTATACTTGTTTCTGAAAGTTTGAAAGATAAAATGAATAAATATATGTAAATTATAAAATCTTATTAGTTGTTTTATCTCTATCTTAAGCTTTAACAATAGATTATATTGATATTCCTTTTCAAAATGTTATAAATTTTGTCTTATTTGCTTCTTTTTAATGATAATATATTTTTGAATACAAAAACATCTAATGCATACCAAAATTATATTACAAATAAAGATTAATTGTCCTTAATATATTTTTTTTCTCAACCCAGCAAACTGAATCCTCAAGCATCTACCCTGGATTTCAACTTAGGCTTGACTTTAATGAAAGTGAAATTCATTTAAATAGCTCAAATTTAACTCATTATGAATTTTTAGAAAATGATGTAAGTAAGCATTTAATTTGTTTTCACTAAAAGACATGCAATTTGGTTGCATTCAATTTGTTATTTTTAGTTTGAAATTATTTAATCTTGCTATTTCTCCTTCAAAAATTTTTTATGCTTTTTCAGAAATAAATTTTTACAATTTTCAAAAGCCAAATCAAAATTTAGTTCATTTTCTTTTATGTTATGTATAATTTTATTATTCCTGTATTTAATTTCTTTCTAAATATACCTTAAAACTTGTTATCGGTATCTTATTATCAATAATTTTACTATTAATTAGAAAACATTATAATGTATTACAACATACTTTCACTTGATATTTTAATAATATCCTGATGTAAATTCAACTTTTAGATTGATTTATAGCATTCTCATATTTCTTTTTGATTAACTGTAAAAAAGTATAATATTGTCTTTCAGCACCTGATTTTATCGCCTGAAATATTGTTAGTGGATGAATGCAATTTTGCATCAATACCAGTTTACCTGTTTTCACCTATTTCTTTTAGACTGTATCCTTTACCACATAAATTTAGTATATTTTTCAAGATATTATTTATATATTGATTATTGAAATATACAATATTTGTAGCCTAAAGATCTATAGAACCCTTATCTAAATCCAGATCAATATCTCTGCCTAATATGTTTAACGAAAGATCAATAAAGCTTTTTCATTCTCTGAAAAATAAAAAAGAGGTAAATTTCTATTAGCAGTTATAATATTTACTTTTATTTTTGATTGCACATTCATGATGTTGTTTTAATATTTAAAGTATATTGGTGAACTGTACAACGATTGAATTACATGCAAGTTGAAGTACAACCTGTATTATATATGTTGCAGAGGAAGAAAGATTTAAAAAATTTTTTCCATTTTTATTAAGATTAATAAAAATAGCAAATCACTAATTGATACAATAAATTTAAACCTCAGATCTTAAATGGAGATGGCATATAATAGCCATCTTAAGGAAATTACTATTATAGAAACTCGTAAATTATCCCAGAGGAAACTAGGAAGTCAAGTAGAGGTTTTTCTAAAACTTTGAGGAGGGTGTAAAATGAATCATAAATGTGACATTTATCTTCTTTATTTAAATAGATTTATACATTAGCTTTCACATCTGATGTGAAGTTAGAAGAGCAGATGTAAATAGGAAGGTTTCATATTTGTGTTGATATGAAATTTATTATTGAATTGTCTTATTAATAGATAGTTATATTTTTTTGTAAACTAATTCGTACATAGCCATTAACTAATTTTGATGTTATTGATTAACTGGAATTAATAATTCATAATTAATATAATATCAATTTTCATATCGTTCTACTTTGAATCTTTTCTAATATGTTTTTTTAAATTTTCTCTCTAGACTACAGGAGAATATTTAGAATATGCTTGAAACAGTACAAAATCTAAACTGTTAATTCTTGTTTGCAAATTTGAGAAATACATGTGAATTGTTTTTGTTCAATTCCTTAAACTGGTTTCTCTTATAAAATGGCTTATAGTATTTTTAAGCCTGTATCATATTTGATGATGTTAAGAAATAAGTTACATATAACTTTTGTGTTTTTAAAAATTATAATCAAAATTAATTTAGTGACTAACTTCATTGTAAAATTTGTTGCAGTGAGCAGTTTTCTTTTATAATTATGATTTTGTTGTAATGAGAGATCTTTGGAATTCATTCTCAACTAAATTGTAACTATATATATAGTTAAAAATTTAATAATTGCATAATATGTCAAATGATTTTACTAGCCACTTAGTTTTTTTCATTTGTCATAAG
>JAPMOR010083358.1:172993-204177 GCA_026543865.1 Argiope aurantia
AAAAAATAAAAATAAATTTGAGAGCTTTGTTTTTACACTTTAATTTAGACTTACTATTCTTTATATTTATTTGACATCCATTAATTCAGTTTTAAGATTTTATTTTACATTCAATTTCCATTTGGACTTTCTATTAAAGTATTTTTTTATTATTTTTATTAAAATTTTAGTCATGTGTAATATAAAATAGCCAATTTTTTTGCACTAATAAACATAAATATTCATTTATATCATTAATCCATTCTATTAGCCATTCATCACTAATGCAAAAAAAAAAAAGCAAAAAAAAAAAAAAAAAAGCTTATTTTAAAAATTTGGTTTTTATAAAGAAGCCAAGGCTCATGTAGTAGATGCTCAGTTATCTATCCTAAATACAATATATAAAGAGAAACCTAGCCTTTCCAAAGAGGAAATTCATTTTTGAGTACAGTTTTCATATATCATTTTGACACAATCCACTTTTTTAAATAAAAACTTTGTAATTCTCTTACACTCATTACGAGATGCATATCCATTTTCCAACATAAATACTTTGTGACCTGTAATGCTTGTGGTTTAGTGATGAAACACCAGACCTCTCTGAAAAATCATGTTTAGTTCTTCTTAAATGGAAACAACAACTAACAAAATTATTTACATTATGTATAAAGTGTAAGTAAAATAATAAAGAATTCAACTAATTTAGGTAACACTTGAGATAATCTTCTATAAATTATGATAAGGGAATTTTTAAAGAGTAAATACAATAAACATAAAATTATTATTTATGCTTAATTAAATATTTTTAAAAATTGGTTTTTGCTTACTTAATGTGATAATATAAAGGCCTGTTAGGTCTGTGTAAAAATATATTTTATTTTAATAAAGACTTAAAGAAACTGTTATTTTATTATTATCTTTCTTATTTATATTATTTTGTGTATAATATAAGAAATTGAGAGAGCATGTTTATTTCATTTTTTTTTAATTTCCTTTATGTGGCATTATGATTTTAGTGAATTCAATAACAACATCTGTATAAATAATACTTTGCTGAATTAATATGTTCATTTCTTATCAACATAAATCTTTTTAGTTCTCAAAATTGGAGTCATGTATTGTAGAGTTTGTATTCCTGTACCATAGATAAATTATAAATTCATCTGGTAAAACTAGTTTGCAGTAACAACTTCAATTTTGCTAGAAAGTTATAAATCTGTCAATTAATACTGTTAAACCTATAAGCTTTATCTTTTTCATTGAGTTCATTTCAGCAAAAGGATATATAATTTGTTAGGTGCCTATTAAAAGTATGGAATATCTTAACCTCATTATTGTATTGTAGGAATATATAATAGGGAGATTTCGTCATAAACAGAGTCATTAAAAAAGAGTCTTACAGACTTTCAGAATAAATAGGATATATTGAAATGTATCATTTTAATGTAGGATCATATCTGCCAGAATTCTTGTGCATTCTTGATGGCATTGTTCAATTTAAAACGAATTTGTATAATGAACCAACGTTGCCCTTATCAAAATTGTAATAAAATAAGGATGGTGCTGAGATAACAGAACATGTATTTTGTTATATAGAGCAACTGTGTTCTATTTCTGTTATAATCTAAATAGGCACATGCCTGTTTCTTATTAATATAAAGTTATATGAAATGATATACTTTTCAACTAACATTCACTGTAGCTAAATAATTTCTATAATATTTTGTATGCATTATTTATCCCTTTTACTATTTTGCAATTTCTACTGCAATTATGATATCTTTTGGAAGTTCCAATTAAAATCTATTGAACATAAGATATTTATAATTTCTATATAATTTTTGTTTCAAACTATAATATTTTTGAATGACTAAATTTTATATTTAATTAAAAAAGCAATAAATTGATGTATATTATAATACAGGGTTTATTATCCATATCTGGTTATTTTTTATTTTAATTTTATTACTGCTTCATACTCAAAATATTTCTATCTGTATCAAAAACTAATATGTCTAAACTGTATAATGGCAATAGAAACTCAGTCTTATGAGCCTATGTGCTTTTATATGACCCTGGTGAATTTAAAATTTTTTAAATCTTCATAAAATGTTATGAATGAATGTCATGAAATGTTATGAATATCTTCATAAAATGTTATGAAGATATTTGATATCCTGTTGTTTCAATATAGAAGTTTAAAGAGTGGTTTGCTGGCTTAGGTATCATTTTTGTCTGCTAGCCACAATTCAAAATTGCAAGGTTCTTCCCTAAAGTAGACCTTGTGTTATTCTAAAAATGGGATATTATTAATCAACAGAATATATTTAAAACTGATTCATTTTGAGCTACCAGGCTTATTCTTAGAATTTATTAAAATCATTTTGAATATTTCTGTACATGAAAAATTCTAAATATATGAATAATTCGAAATGAATCCCTCCCCCCCTAATTTGCAGATACTAGAAAATATTTTTCATTTCTTATATATAATGTCCTTTAGCAGTGATAGTAAATGCAATGTGCATTACAATGCAAAAATTTAAAACTCACTTCAATGCAATATTTTTCTTTACAGTTCCTGATATTGCCAGGCCAGTTGTAGAACATCACATGTGTTTTGCCATAACTAAGTCCTCCATTTCTGAGAATATAATTGCTTTTCCCTTGAGAGATTCAACAAATTTAAATGCAGAAATTAGTTTTTTAACGATTGATTTATTAAATTTCAAACAAAGCTCAAATGTTAATTATGAAGCTGATGGTCCTGCTGATTATACAGAAATTAAACTTCCATATCTGGATGATAAACTATCTTATTCACTTATGAACAAGATTAATTGTTTGAAAAGAAAAAAGATTGACACTTGTAAGTATATATATATTTCAAACTCTTAGAAACATATTCTCTACTTTTTAAGGAATTTTTTAAATAAATTACAAAATCAAAATAGGTGATGGCAATCAAAACAACTTGAATGCGGATCTGCAATCATATCTCCTAATGCTTCAAAAAACTTCTTTAAAACAATCAGCCTATTGTCTTTTATTTGAAGATGTAGATTCGTATTATATTTCCCATGGTAAGTTTTTTTATTCATTTTTGTTACAGTATTTAATGTTAATGAAATAATCTCTTAATTATTTCATATAATTTATGTTTTTCAATCTCCGCAAATAATTAAATAGTTCTCACTTATTAATCTGCAATTTTTCAAATTTGAGAAAATATGAAAAAGATTTAAATCTAAAACTTAGAAAAATCAAAAGGAAACTTGATATTTGTCCGAAATATTTTTTCTTGGTTTATTTTCTTTGCACAATACAATTATAATATTTATAAAATGCCTTTTTAATTGTTTAGTAGAGAAAAGATATAAACACAAAAACACAGATTTAAAAGTTAGAAATAGCATAGAAATAAAAAGAGCTGAAATAAAGGACAATAAGTTATGTTTTGCAAATAGATAAAATTTTATTAATTTCATTGCATATTTATATATATCACTCTTCAATTTTTTTTCAGTTTTGATTCATATATTTTGCAGATCGAACTGACCCTGTAGATTGGCCAGAAAGAATACATCTTTTACAGAAGCAATTACAGGTGGAAGAAAGCAAGCAAAATATGCTCCCACGTTTTCTCCATAATCTTACCCCTCAGAAATCTAAAGACAATGGTATTTTACAATTTTACTTTCTAAAACTGTCAAATCTATTATGATTTAATTACTGTCCTTACATTGAAAAGCTTCATACATTATTAATATGAAAAATTTTTAATATTAAATTATTTTCTCCATAATGGAAGTATTAGTTGTAGTATTTTATTTTGTATTCAGTATAATTTAGTAATGGTGCAAAATATTTTTTAAAATTTTTATATTAATCAAAAAATATAACTTTATACATACAGGCTATTTCTTAAGAATTTATATTTAATATTGTATTCACAAATTATAATACAGTTATATTTATATAATTTTTTTGCAGAGTGATATTACAAAAATAATTATGGATTTAATAAGATCAAGCTTATTTTTCAATCTAAGACTATAGTAACTTGTTAACTGGGTAAAATACTTATACTCATCTCTTTTCGTACTTAAATATTTCTTCATACCTGGTTAACAGACTCATATTTTGATATTTTAGAGAATTCTCAGAAACATCAATGCAGTATATTTACATAAATACAAAAATTTTAGATGAATAACATAGTTTAGTTAAAATTTTTCTTATGCATTTGTAATTTCATTTATTTATTTTATTTACCGGTTGAATTTATCTCTGTTGAATCCTTTATTATAGAAGAAAGTACTTTATTCACAGGTGACAAATTATATTCAGTATTAATGAAGGTGAAAAATCCTAAGGCAATAAATTTAAAATCCTTATTAATCTTAAAATTATTTTTATGGTTTTTTTTATAATTATATCAAGATGTCATACCACAAATTCCTTATGAATAAAGTGAAATAATTTGTTTTTAGGATTTTCTTTATATATCTTAGAATTCTTGATTATAATTTCTCCCCCTTGCACTTTCATGTTTTTTTATTTGATTGTTGAATTTGTATTCTGAATGCTCTTAAAAATAAGAAAAACTTTTCTAAAGCCAACAATTTTTATTCTGTGGTAATTTAAGGTAATGTATCAGAGGCAAATTAATTATGTTCAACTATAATTGTTTGTGCTATGATGCATATTACCCTCCCTGTGCTGAACAAATATGAAATTACAGCACAGCAATCCTTTTGAAGGTTAGCAAACATCAGTGAGCAAGGGGCAGAACCTTCAAGTTAGATATAATTATTTTGTTTGATTTGAGCTCTATCTAAGAAGTAAAATTGTATAGTTCATTGAAGAAGTAAACACTTAAAACTAAATATTTCTTGACAGATATATGAGGCAAAATTTTAAGCATCATTAAATCTACTTATAGATATTCTAAATATTTCTTAATCAAAAGATTATTTTTGTCCTTATTGTGACAGTTGAATAAACTCACATTTGTTGCAGTTTTTTTTTAATTTATTGATTTGTTTTATTTATAAACACGAGACCATAATTCAAGCTTACCTTCTCTTAAATCATTTGATAAAATACCAATTAAATAAAAATAACAATGTGAATAAAACAATACTTTTTAGAAAATTGGATTACATTTTATTTTGATGAAATTTTGTTGGATTAAATTTTAAAATCTATATATAACTATATAATTTTTGTCTTTTGTCAATTGTAATTATATCTTTCATAATTAAAAATATTAACTAACTTTCAAAAGGAGATTTTTGAAAAACAGTACAACCTTCTGATGGTGTTTGCTGTTGTTAATTTTTCCTTTATTTGCATTAAAAAATTTATTTTACAATTTTTATAAATATTAAAAATTTATATTTATTATAATTGATTATCCAAAAAATTACTATTGGATTATTATTAATAATATAAAAATATTATATTATTAATATATGATATTTTGTTTTTGTTTCTGTGACATGGAAATCTTTTTAAATGATTATTTAAATATAGTTTTGTTATGGGTGAATATATAGAGTTTCTTCTCTCTAGTTTATCTCTCCAGTGAAGATGTCAGAAAATATTTTAAGTCATCAGGAGAATCTAAAGATATAGCACATCCTGTTCCAGTATCTCAAGTAATGTTTATTAACCTTTAAAAAAATGCATGGATGATAGTGCCCTTTTTTCCATTCTGCTGTGTCTAATATGTCAACTAAGTAATTGATAATTCATTCTAATTGTAAGACTTTACTATGGTGATGCATAAAGTGGTTTCTATTTCAGTAAGCATTGGAAAGATGAATGATTTATTTTTTTCTTTGCATATTTCATTATAGTAATGGAACATTAATAATTAGCCGCCTTTGGCGACCGGCCGGTTCGCTAATATTACTGCTCGCAACAATATTCAATTAAATATTTTAAGTAACTGGTCTCATAAAAGATTCTCAAACAAAAAATTTTTAATCTTCAAATTTTGATATTCATACCAAACTTATACTGTTGTTTAGATCGTTTCGTTCTATTTACTATATATATTTTGCTAATTGGTTGTCATTTCTGGTAAAACTTCAACTTTAATTTAAAGTGGAAATGATGAAATTGCAATTAATATAAAGATATTTTTTTAATAAAACCAAGCATTCTATTTTATTCATCTTTATTGTTATTTATTTATTATTATTATTATTATTGAATATGAGTATTGCAAACAGAATCGCTCGGTATTTAAGTCTTATGTGAACTACAAAATATTTTTCATAATTTATGTAATATCTCAAACAATAATTCAACAAAAATTTCTCAGATTCAGCATAAAATGCAGTTTTTAGTTTTACTTTCAAAAGGATTGAAATGAAATTAATAATAATATTTTGTTCCAGCCTATAAATATATTTTTAAAATTATGAAGTCTAAATTTAATGCAGTAAGGTATCATATTCTGAGAAATATTCTGTACACACTAAATTTTAAATAAATGAATGAATGTTTCTATTTTCCACGATCAACTAAGACTTATTTATGAAGTTTTGAATGTTAAAAATTTAGAAAAGCTAAACATTTTTATAATCCTAGGCCAATTAATCTGGAGGAACCTGCATGCTGATTGGCGTATTTTCTTTGAAACGATCGATGGAAAATCTAAAATTATCCTTTTTTTATTGAATAGTGATATTCAAATTTTCATAAATCAGTCAGTTAAGTGATTGATTTAGTAGATTGGAAATTAACTCTTTTTATTTAAAATATTAGTTTTTCAAGAACATTTTTTTAATCGTGATTTCCACAGCAGAAGCTTTATGTAAAATCAAAAATTCGTTATTTAATAGAGCATTTATTGAATCAAGTTAAATAAAATATAATTATTTTCCATTTAGACCATTTTAGCAGATCTGTGTCTTACTAAAGGTTTACAAATTAGCTGTGTGGCCCTGATTTGAATGGATATCCTGTTCATATTAAACAAAATTTACCTTAAAATGAAACTGATTCATTGGATTAATAATATAGAGAGTGTAAAAGATCATAAAATAATTTTTCTTGAATTTATTTTTTAGAAAAAATAATATTTCATATTTGTTTCATTTCCTACAGACATGTGCCGAAAATTATATTTTTGCAGATTTCATTTCCAAGAAGAATTAATTTATTTTTAATTGGAGCTTTAATCAATGTGATGGTAATACTTTGAAAATAGCTAATTTTTTCTCATGAATGCGAAACGTGCTCGTGCAGCTTAAATTTTATTTTTATTTTGTACGAAAAAAAATGTTGAAAAATATAGTTAAAATATCTATTTAAAAATTCATTAAAAATAGAAATTTAATTTTAAGGTTAAAACATTGGTATCATTTAAAAGATAAATTTTTGATCTTTAACTTCATGTAAAAATCTTTTTTGTGCGGTAGTATTTTCGGAAGTTATGGCAGAAACACGCCAAAATTTCGCTTAATTTTTAAATAAATAAAATTCTAATTAAAAATTCGAAAAAATAACCCCCAGGTGCACATTCCTGGCCTCCAAGTTATACATGTGCAAAATTTGGTAGCTGTAGGATGAATGGTCTGGCCTATAGAGCACGAACACACACACACACACACACACACATTGAGCTTTATTATAAGTATAGATGACAGTACACAGGATATTTGAGATTTAATATCACTATAAAATCTTGGTTTGTCTGAAATCTGACCATTACCAAATCCTCCTGTTTTGTGCTGTGGAAGTTTGAAGAGAAAGTAGCAACTCCAATGCATTCTTATTATTTAACTATGGTTTAAAATTAATATGCACATACTAATGTGTCTTGAAAATGTAATGTTTACCTACAATTGATTTGAATTTAAAAAAATATAGAAGGAATCTTAATTTTACTGACTAATAATCATTCCCTCATTTATCTTCAACAATATTAAACATTTAGATATAAGCTTGTTTTGGAATAATGAATGTTTTAATGGAAAATTATTATTTGTCATTTATTTTATGATTATAAAAATCTTATGGTGTTATTTATTTCTTGTGGACATTAATTTATTGTTATATTATGATTCAAGTAAATAAGAAGCTTAGAGATTTTAAAACTATGTTGGAATAAATTTTTAAGCACAGTCATGCATTTTCAAAAATCAATATTGTCCCATCCATCTACCAATGCATACATACATTTATATTTATTGTAAATATAATCTTTAAATTGAATAATATTGAGAAGAATAATATTTCACATTTTATTAAGTTTCAAATCATTTTAAGAATACAGAATCTCTAGGGATTTATTTTGAATAAACTGAAATATTTAAGAAATTTCTTAATAAGCTAAATTAATTTGTACATTTTGATTAGTATGAAAAATTTAAATATAAATGAAAATTTGCATAAATTGATATATCACAGTTTTTATACATGACATGTTTATAGTGATCTTGAAAAAGAATCCTTTAATTCTTTGCTGCCTGATACACAAACTTTTCAATAGGTTTTTGTAATTTAGAAGAAATGAATGGGTAATCTTTTAAATAAACAACATTTTTTTAACCATTCATACTAGATATATTTTTATATGCATATATCTTTATCATTCTGTAAAATCATTAAATTTATTTATTAATCTTAGTTGTTACTTGTCTCTTTAGAAAGCATATATATAAAATATCTGTTGAATAATAATTCTTAATTTTTTAAAAAGAAATTGGTTTATTTTGTAGTACATTGACATATTGTTCTTTTTCCATCACTCCATATATAACTTTGACAAGCGAAACATTTCAATGAAATGCAAAAAAAACATGATTTTTTTTCTCTCTCTTGAGATTCTATTTAAATGACTAAAAATATGCAAAATCTGTTGATTTTTAAACAATCAAAATACATTCACTTCTGAAGTATCATTATTCTTTTTAAAGTAACGTAAAACTTTATGATAATATGCTTCATTTCTGCTTCAGTTTTAATTGCAGAAAGAAAAATCCTCATGAATTAATACTGAAACAATATATTTAGATAACTGGTCTTCAAACGTTCAGTAATGTAAAGTGTGTTTTGTAGAATACCATCAAAATCTTAAAACAATTTTAGATTATAATTATTTGCTTATTGTTTGATTAATGTTGTGGATTCATGAAATATTTGGTTTGTAAATTTTCTTTCCTTGCTAAATGTAATAATTATGTCCTTTCAGTTAAATTATAAAGTAAAGCATGTTAATGTGGATTTGGAGACAGTGTTGAATTCCAGATGGCCAGAAATTATCAAATGTATATATCATGATGTATAGTAAGTAATACAAGCATACCTTTGAATTTGAGAATATTTATTGCCCAAATTCAAAGAATTTATATATTGTTTATGCTCTTAAAAATAGTGAAATACAATAATAATAATGAACATTTGCCATATAAGTTTAAAATTCAAAGCAAAGAACTCAGCATCAACATCAGAAATTTTATTGCATCATATATATATATGCTGTTATTAATATATCGATATCGAAAACATTGCAAGATTGTATGAAAAGTTACAAAGGAAATCCATATTTCCATGTTTGTATAATTTTCTCAGTAATGCTCCCAGGTGTGATTTAATTGTATGCATTTAATCTTACTTGCAACTTGATTGTGTACTGGCAGTAAGGCAAGTTAGGTGAATTTCCACCATATACTGCAGTTGTGATTTTATTTATTTTATTATTCTGTCTTTTATCCCTTATTAATATATTAGAACAAGTTTCACTTGTATTATATATCAATCCAAAGATAATTTTGTAATAATTTGTCTATTATGGCTTTTTCCCATAGTAAAATTTACTTTTTTATAACTTAAGTAATTTATTATGCAAAAAATGGAAATATTCTTGTGTGTCTAACAATTACTTTTTACTGTTGTGAGAATTCTCTTTCACTTAAACTTTTAAATTACATTATGCTTCAATATATTGTCAGAAATTTTTTGGAGATGATTTGCCATTTCATATAAAAGTAAAGAAGATATAATAAAAAAAATTAAAGAAAAGCTATCCAACAGAAAGTTTAATCAAGTGCCAAAATTATTTAAACATCTCTAGATGGCTAATAATGATGACTTGCCTGTAGAAATTGGTTTTCTTATCTTTCAAAACAATTATCATACAGAAATAGTCTTTTTATTATCAAAAAATTGTCTTTTTTGTGATATCAGTTTTAAATTTTTGTTTAATTTTAATAACGTTTTAAATTAAACTTGATACACTATATGAAATAATGTTTTAAAATGTTATGATGGAATTCAAACTCATTCATCAAAACATTCAATCACACATTTTTGCTGATCATTAACTTTGTTGTAGGATTTTAACTTTTACTTCATAATATATTCACTTTAAATTTGCAGTAAGCTGATTCAATTGAATTCATATTTTTCAGTCATATTAAATAACAAGATTTTATTTTAAATGCATCTCATAAATCATTTAACCACCTAAAAAGTCAATAGTCTAGACGATATCTAACTATTGGCTATTGTGTAATAGTCCAAAGATGTCTAGTTGAAATGGAAGATTTTGTCATTTCAATGTATTGTGTTGCAAAAATTAAAAAACGTGTAGTGTTCCTTTGAAAGGGTTTTACATCTGTCAAGACTTAAGTTTTTAAATAAGTAATGCTGCTTCTCTTCTAACACATCAATAGAACATTTTAAATTTTTCTTAAAGTAACATTTATCATTAGATCAAAAAGGCCTACTGTCCTACTTATACTATATTTATTGTATAGTGAAACGAAGATATATTTTTCTTACATAAATTATAATTATGACAAAGTTATGTAGTCATGTCAGAATTGTTATTAATATATATATATATATATAAATTCTGAATTTGGATTAGCCAATTTTTTTTTTAATTATGTCATTATAAAGTCCTTTCTTTATAAAATTCTGATATTAAAAAATATGTTTATGATGAAAAAAATTTAAAATTTAGTTTTTTTATAAGAAATAATGGTTGTTTCTAATATTTTTTTTGATTTTAATAATATTAGAAGTCAAGTGTTAGTCATTTTAAGAGTAAATTTTATTTAATAAAATCATGAAAATCATGAAATATTTTTTATATGTAATTGGTGCTTGGAAATAAGACTCAAATGCAAATTATGAATATGTATGGAATTTTTATGTATTGTTGTAAGAAAAAAAAATATTTCTTGATATATTGTTATCAAGAAAAAAAAATCTGTAAAATTAAATTTATGTTGGAAAATCAAATTGCCCCTCCCCTTTGAAGCTTCCTTTAATGAACAACTTTGAATCAAACTTTACAGAAGCTAATTCTGATACTTTATTTATTTTTGTAAATTATTTTTAGTTACAATATTGACAAGCAAAGCGAAGAAAAGGAATCTGTGGGAAATAATATGGCACAACTTTATGTACAACATGATACTGCTACATCCTGTAACAAACAACAATTAAACCCAAATGCATCAATCCTTGTTAGGACTTCAGTTCCAGCACCTAAACAGAAATGGAGAAGTCCTTTGAAACAGAGACCAATTCCAAAAAAAAGTCAGAATTTAGTTTACAAAACATACATTGATAGCAGTCAAGCATTAGCATCCAAATCAAGGAATGATTCTATTGTTGCTCTACCTGCAAGTGCTTCTAATACAAATCAAAAACCTGGGAGAAGGCAACTAATAAAAAAAGCTGCAATCCCAATGAGATGTAGTCCTAGAAAGAAAAAGGCTGTGATGTATTCTGTGAAATCAAAGTAATTTATTTTTACATCTTATAATTTTATTTTTGTTTTAATTAGCTCTCTGCAACTTCTGCTTACTAAATAGTAATTTATTAAACATTTCAGAAATTTTCATTTATACTTTTATTTCAGAAGACAGATTTTATTTTACTAGTTCTTGTTAATCTTTTGATAAATTATCTGAATTTTTTATATGATAATCTGCTGCAATTAGTGGTAGCTATTAGCCGTAAATGAAGTAAGTTCAGTGGTGAAACGTTATGTTACGAATGTTACTTTCTTGTTATATTTTAATTTATATTTATAATTATCTAAATGTTACGAATTTAAAACAAAATGTTGTTGTTTGGATTTGCATTAACTATGTGCATTCTTGGTATAAGGCAGAATTAATATTTTATGATGATTTTCTTATTCATTGAACAAGGTAAAAACAGAAATCTGCAATACTTATCCTTTTTTTTAAAATTTTTTTTAACTTAACCATTGTTGGTAGATTCTAAAATATAAAATTCTATTTTTGAGGCAGTTCGAAAATTGTACAGATTTGTATTACTGGAAGACAGAAAATAATATATAGATTGAATCTTTTCATCAACTACAATAGACAATATTTAATATAATCATGGTTAAGGTTTTCATTCTCTTTATACTATCAAAATCTTTTGATGCCAGGCTGACATAATCAAAGACATATTCATTTAAAATGATCACTAAGTCATTTAATATTATTAGTTTCAAATTTACTGATGTTTCACTTTAAACATAGTTAATGGTTGAAATTTTACAAAATTTCTGGTTCCATTTGTTAGGAAACATTTGACAATCTTTTTCCCAATGAGCTTTTGAATTCATTTTTTTACATAGATTAATTAGTTTACTTGGATTAATTAATTGATTATTTTAAAATGATTACTATACTGCTATACATTTCAATTCTACATTTGTTGCAATGTTACATTCTATCTACATTTCTGCCAGATAAATGTAGATTGAAAAATTCAGAAATGTTGTTTAAAATCCAAACAACCATAATTCATTGCAATCTGTGATTAAATTAGGAAAACAAAATAGATTAAAAAATAATTTAAGTTGACAGGTATGAAAGTTTATTATAAATGAATCATTTCAACACTGTGAGGTAGATGAAAATTTCATATACTCTTAGTACAGTTAAAAAAAAATTTTTTTTTTAGTTTTTTATGAACAAGACCAAGCACTAAATGTTGATTCTTATAGAGACAAATAAGTTGAAGAAAGACCTGCATCAAATTCTGAATGAGTTAAGCTCTTGATATTTTGAAATAAGACATACATCTTCAATTATTTTTTTAAAAATAGTACAAGTATGAACAATATATAAATGGACTGTTATGGAATAGTTGTTAACACATAGTAACATATGAATATTTTAAAAGTAAATTATAGATTGCCTTAAAGAAAATGTTTTTTTTTCCCTTGATGTCATAAAATTATCGTAAACATATATATTTTTTTAACCAATTTCTGTTATTGGTATCAATTAGTTAATGTCATCAAGATTTGCAAATCCTAAAATGATACTAAGCAGCAGCAGCTACTGTATTACTTTTCTCTTTTTATGTGAAATATGTTTACTTTTACAGAAAACCTAATCTTAACCTGCCAAAGCATAAAAGTACAGTAATAAAATCAAATACTAATCGACAGAAGCAGAGCAGTACAGCAGAAAAATCTAATCTAAGTCAACAAAAACAAAACATATCATTAACACCTGAAGAAGAAATTGCAAAGAAGGTAAGGATATTTATCATTGAATTTAGGATCTATTTCTTACTTATAAAATAATTTCTTACTTATAAAATAAAAAAAAATATTTAAAGATTCAAACCTCTGATTCTAAATATTGTGCCGTAATAATATTTCAGGATCGATTTGTCTATCTTTTTATTATTTTTAAAATTTTACTTTTAATTCTTATATTGACATGCATGTAAAAAATGTGTGACAAGTATGTATGTTACACTTTGATTCATTATACATAATAAATAATATTTTAAATTACATCTTTTCTAATTATAAAAATAAATTTGTGCTAAATAAACATCACCTTAGCAAAGCAGTAGCTATGCACATGTTAATTCATTTAATGATAATGATGAGTTTCATTTTTTAAAACATAGATATGGTCAAACTTTGCTTAACGAGCACCTCTCATAATGAATGTTTTGCATAACTAAGAATGAGACAATATAATATAACATAATAGATTGACCTGCAACTGTCTATGTTGAGCACTTAAAAAGAACCCTTATATTTATATGGAAGACCGGATAGCATTGTGGAACATGATACCAAGGATTTTAAGCGAGTGCTTAGGGAGTCATAATCAATGAGATCACATATAATCACAGAATGCAGCCTGTTTAAGATTATGGTGCTAGAAGTGGATAACAATGACACTGATGGGCTGGTGAAAAAAATAACAGAACTATTGAAAAATTTGTGACGCTGTATTCTGTGTCACAGCAAAAAGCTGCGGTGGAGATTTTAAGTCAGGAGAGGAGAAAATAATAGACTCAACAGATCAAAACATTTCAAGTGAAACAAGGGAGATGCTGATGGCTAAAATTATTGCATCATATCTTGAAACGTATCACCTTGATAAGGCAGTGGCTATATGCAGTACAAATTCGTTTGACGATAATGCCGTTTCATTTTTGCCAAATTTTGAAACATAGCCAAAGATTAATGTGTTTAGACAACTTTCTCATAAAAAAAAAGCATGTATTATAAGTTTGTTTAGAATGACATACATTATCATATTTAACTTGGATTCCAATGAGGATTTTTTTTTTTTTGCATAATGAATATTTTGTTTTACGAGTAAGTTGAGGGAATGAATCATGCTTATTAAGTGAGGTTCCACTGTGTTTTTAATATACAGGAAAAGTATATTTCTTATATAATTTTTTTTACACTAGAATTTTATTTTTATGATTTTATGCCACACAGATGACAATATTTACATGAAATATTTTGTTGCTTTATGTTTAGCTCCTTTAGATAATTTTTTAAGACTAACCTCATAATCTTCAGTCATCTTCTTTCAGAAATGGCAATTGATTATGTCTAATGCCCCATTTTTTTCTTTGGAAATAATGTAGAAAGAAATCATATCAGGTTCTTTAAATCTCTTATGTATTCATTAATATTATTGTTATGCAACTTAGATAGCAAAATAATACTTTTAATTGTATTATTTACTTAACGTTTCAGAAATAAAAGGCAATTGTTTATTTGAATGCAGAATCTGCAGGATTTTCCTTTTAAGTTCAACAAATTTAAAAGTATATTCAATCTTGTTTTTTCAGAATAGCTTCTACAGTTGTAGGCTTTTTTCCGGTGTGTGTATAATATTTTAAAGCAGATTAGAAATGTATCAAATAACTGCATTATTATATCTCAAATTATATACCTTTTATATTACTCATGCTTGCACTGTTGTACATATAAAAAATGTGCAAAACATAAAATGTTCTTGGATCCATTTATTTCCTTGTTTAAACGTTAATAGTGAGACATTTTCCTTCTCATTAACACAATCACTCAGATAAATTTGTAGTGGAGGGGGATCTTAAGTTGAATTCCATTTAACACGTTAAAAGACTGCTCTCAAGCTTTCTCGTATTCCGCATCCCGTCTGTTATTACTTCATAAATAACAAAGTTATGATGATTTTAAAACATGCAAGTTTGCTCAAAAACGTGCAGTTCCAGGCGTATGTCTTACAGATTTCTTTATAGTCTCCAATGTGTTAAGAAATAATGAAAGTGTTCTTAGAAGCAGCAGCTTCCATCTGAGAATTGTCACAAAATCCGATTTTTTTACATTTTAAAGTAGTGTAAAAGTGATTTTTGTATTATAATACGATGTGAGACAATCGAGGAAAAACATGAAAGTTTTGAAAAATCTTGTCTTGATGAATATTTATTGCTCACTCTTTAAGAAGTAACTACTTTTCAGATTTACTATATCTAGGTTGAAATAGTCTAACAGACATTTTGAACAATTTTTATTCAAGCATATTGTAATTTACAAGTATTGTGCTTGGCTATAAATATTAGTATTTTTCAAATATTTTATGTATTGTTACTTTAAGCCATATTTTTTTTTTATCAGAGTAGTCAAAAACTTACAATAGGTTGAAAGTTGCCTATAATTTACATTCATGAACTAAATATCGCCCTTGTAGTTTATTAATAATAAAAATATCAATATTGGTTTAAGCTAAATAACATTTTAATGATTAAATAATTTTTCATAAAATTCTAACTCTATCTTGTTGCCCTATAGGTGTTTTTTTGTTATGTAAAAAGACTTGTGTAAATTGGAACAGAAATAATGAAAAATATTATCAAATTCAGAAAAATGATTGATTAGCATTGCTTCTTTCTCAATTGATTTGTGTAAAAAAAAAAAAAAAAATCATATATTTGTATAGATAGTAAGTTTATTATTTATTTTTTTTCCAGAAACTTCGAGTAGCTGTTGCTTCAGCTTTGGAAAAGAATGCCATAAACTTAGAAAATGCACTTTTTCGACCTTGTTTTAAAAAACTCTTCGCAATTTGTCAAGCTTTTGTAAAAGTATGTTGCATTTTTTATATATGATTTTATATCTATGAAGAATAATTTTGCACCATCTCAAGAGCACATGTATAGAAAGAAATAAACTAGAATAATATAATATTTATTAGCGGCAAGTAATAATAAAATTAGATGCATTTATTTGTAAAATTTCAAATCATAAGAGATTTTTTGTTAGAAAATTTCAGAAATATATATAATCTCAATCTATAATCTCAAAATGCACTTATTCAACCCTATGCAGAATGATGACCTGTTGTTTATAGAGAAGCATACTTTAAAAAGTAACAAAACTAATCCAGTTCTTATAAAACATTTTTTAATGAATGAAATTTTGTATGGTGTTTCATGTATTGGATATTCAATATAAAGGAAACAAAAGCAATGTTTTATACAAAGAGAACCACAGATGATTAGTTATAAACTTTAACTACATTATCCAGATTTGAAATTATACTGGTAATGCGATTCTTTCGAATATTATTAGCACCACACATTTCCTTCATTTCATCTGAACAATGGACTTTTATCGAACTGTCAACAATCTTTGCATTAAAATGATGCTTCATAGTAAACCAAAATACAAATTAAATCAATTTTTAGTTATATATGTTTACAATTTTTTATCATGTGTTTCATTACATAATTTATATAAATGCATTTAAATTGGAAACAGTTAAACTCATTTTGTGTATATTGCTATTAAAATGCAGAAGATAATAAAAATAATTTTTTTTACAAATCAAATTTAAAAAATAACTTGCTATATGATGAGATTTTGGTGAGAGAATATCCACTTAAATAACCAAATTTAAAATTAGGAAGATTCTTAAGATCAACTTTGTAATCACAGAAAAAATATATATGTTGAAATTGTTTCAAGCGAAATTTAATTTCCACATGATGGAACTTTTATTCTGTTGTAGGACATACCTCGTAAAAAAGGAAGTACTAGCCAATATATGCAAAAGATTGCTGATGCACATGTTAAACAAGTATGTGGATCATTATATTTAAATTACTCTTTTGTAAATAATTTATTCATATAGTTTTAAACTTGGTGACTAATAAATGAAACATTGTATATCTTCCAAGTTGCTGGCTATTTATCAGAAAATTCCTAACTAGTGTTAAAATATCTGTTATTGCTTTAAATAATATTACATAATTCACTAAATTCCTTTTCTTGTAAATGTTTTTTCAAATTCCAATCTAACATTAATATTATATTTTTGCATAGCTTATATATAATATACATAATGCATTATAATACTCACATTTCATTTTGAAGGTTTTCTCAAAAAGATTTTTAAAACTTTTTCTTACCACTTTTGCAATTGTGGAGTATTCAGTTTCTGTACATAAATATTGCCTCTTTATATGTCTGAAGTTTGGAATTGCTCATAGATAAGAATTTTGTTTCTCTTTTAGGTTATTGAATTTGAGAAGCAAAAGTGAACACCACTTCATCAAATCCATGTATAAATGTACATAATGAATTTTTAATTTTTATGACTTTAAAATTTGGCTCTTCAAGAGTAATCTTTGACAGGTTTTATACAAATAAATCTTTTTACAAATTTGTAGTTCTGTGTTGTTGAATAGCATCAAAGCATTGGAATTTAACTGGTAGTTTTTAATTATTTAATCTTCATATGACAGAATAGATTGTTGTTACATCAGTCATTATTATAGATAGTAATTGTATGATTAATATTTATGCACTTATTGTTAATTTTACAGAAATATTATAATACAGTTCCATTAATGATGTGGAAAAACCCAAATTATTCTTTTATTGTCTTAAATAATTTTTTTTCAATAATTTAATAACATTTTAAATTACAATATACAATTTTTATTTGAAAATTGCCAAACATAATCCTGTTTGTAGTTCAATCATTTCTTTATTGAATACTAGCCGCCTTTGGCGATCAGCCGGTTCGCCAGTATTAACGCTCGCTACAATTTTCAATAACTGATCTCTTAATAGATTCTCAAACAAAACATTTTTAATCTTCAAATTTTGATAGTCATACCAAACTTATACTGTTGTTTAGATCATTTCGTTCAATTTGCTATATATATTTTATTAATTTGTTGTCATTTCCGGTAAAACTTCACCTTTAATTTAGAGTGGAAATGATGAAATTGCAATTAATATAAAGAAGCCTTTTAATAAAACCAAGCGTTTTATTTTATTTATCATCTTTATTATTATTGAATATGAGTATTGCAAACAGAATCGCTCGGTATATAAGTTATGTGAACTACAAAATATTTTTCATAATTTATGTAATATCTCAAACAATAATTCAACAAAAATTTCTCAGATTCAGCATAAAATTCAGTTTTTAGTTTTGCTTACAAAAGGATTGAAATGAAATCAATAATAATATTTTGTTCCGGCTTATAAATATATTTCAAAAATTATGAAGTCTAAATTTAATGCAATAAGGTATCATATTCTGAGAAATATTCTGGACACACCAAATTTTAAATAAATGAATGAATGTTTCTATTTTCCACGATCAACTAAGACTTATTTATGAAGTTTTAAATGTTAAAAATTTAGAAAAACTCAACATTTTCATAATCTTAGGCCAATTAACCTTGAGAAACCTGCTCGCTGAAAAATCTAAAATTATCCTTTTTTTATTGAATAGTGATATTCATAAATCAGTCAGTTTAAGTGATTGGAAATTAACTCTATGACCACCATAAAATCAGTGCTTTCTCTTGTGTTGTATGCATTCTTCTTAATATCCGCTCGAATAAAACATCACATACAAAAATACTACATAGAACAAACACATCAAAAGTAAACATAACATTTCAATAGTTGCCAAAAACAAAAGAGAGAAAAATGCAATTAATAAGCAGACGATATTTAGAAAAGTACAGATATTTAGACTGCAAAATGAAATTATCTGAAATTAAAAACACACGCAGACGATATTTCCAAAAGTAAAAATATTCAAACCTGAAAAGGAAAATATATGAGTTATTCCATCAATAAATGCCATAAGTTTGTTTACATCTTCATTATTTTATGAGTCATTAAATATCAAAATGGATCCAGGACTGAATAAACACCCTGTATAGAGAGTGTAAAAGATCATAAAATAATTTTTCTTGAATTTATTTTTAGAAAAAATATTTCATATTTGTTTCATTTCCTACAAACACGTGCCAAAAATTATATTTTAGCAGATTTCATTTCCAAAAAGATTTTATTTATTTTTAATTGGAGCTTTAATCAATGTGATGGCAACACTTTGAAAAAAGCTTATTTTTTCCCATGAATGCAAAACATGCTTAATTTTTATTTTTCACGAAAAAATTATTGAAAAACATAGTTAAAAATTCATTAAAAATAGAAATTTAATTTTAAGATTAAAACATTAGTATCATTTAAAAGATAAATTTTTGATCTTTAACTTCATGTAAAAATCTTTTTTGTGCGGTAATATTTTCGGAAGTTATAGCAGAAACACGTCAACATTTCGCTTAATTTTTAAATAAATTTCTTGTTAAAAATTCGAAAAAATAACCCCCAGGTGCACATTCCCGGCCTCCAAGGTATACACGTGCCAAATTTGATAGCTGTAGGTTGAACAGTCTGGCCTGTAGAGCGCCAACATACACACACACACATTGTGCTTTATTATAAGTATAGATATATGCAGTATGGAATTTAAAAAATATATATTAAGAGCTCCAATGTATTCAGCAATTCATTTATTGGGGCTGCAGATTATCCTATGTTATTTTAAAACATTTTTCTTTTTAACTGGCTCTATATTAATAAATCTTGGGCTGTCAGCATGAAATAACTGTATCTACATTTAGTGTGTATTATAAAATGCTGTTAAACTAGGAAAAAACTTTGTCTTCTGAAAGCTGTTTTAAGAGCAGCCTCTGTCTTTAACCATATGAAAAACTCATACTGACATTCTACTTATTTTTTAATTTGTGGTAATATTCAAGCATAGTAAAAAAATTTCAGTTTTGTAGGTACTATCTCTTTAATCAATCGTTTTCACATATTTAGGTGGGGGTTGTTAATTGAGAATTATATACACTTAAATACAGTTATTTGATTTAAGCAGATTTAAAGAACTTTTTTTAAAAATACATTTCTATCGAATTTAGAAATTTTCTCTAATAAAAGTTTACAGCAACTTTTATTTTCTCATTACAAAGAAAAAATTGTGGTTATCAAAAAAATTCGGACTCAAGATTTTTTTTTTAATTTGGAAAAGTCAATAGAATATTATGATTTTTTAAAAAAGTCTACAAATGCAACATGATGAATAGATAAAAATTCAGCACTTAGTTGTGGATTTCCGACTAGGCAACAGCGAAGGAGCCTAAGGCAGGTAGAATAAGAAAATAATTGTCAAATAAATCAGTTTTAAAAGAATAAAACGTTTAAAACCTGAGCAGGTATAATTGGTTATCTATTTCATTATATTCATTTAATTATTACAGTAATTATAGACAAGAATCTGTTTAAATATAATAGAATACAAAAGGGGAATGTCATACAGGCATAATAATATGTAACACTAAATTAGCTGATTTATTTAAAGTGAGATCCTATGAAGTGGGAACTTTTCAACTGTGTTGCAACATTGCATTGACTCTTTGGGGCAAATTTTCATAGTAAAATCGTTTTAGTTCAGAAAAAAGAACGTGAATCCCATCCTACAGGAAAAACGACTCCCAGAAGTTTTTTACAAATGGAGCAAGAAATTCCATGTTATTGCTGTTTGAAAATGAACTTCAAAACATTATTCATTTAGCGTGCATTGTTTATTCTTGTATACAGGATTTTGAGTGATAATATTTACCATGAGCACATTAAGCAATGTTCAATATATATATGTATGTGTAGATTAAAACATTAAAACTCATCCTTGAAATCAATAGGAAACAGGAAGAGATACAATATGTATACTCATTTATTTATATATTAACGATGATAGACAGAACATCCCATTGGTTTAGATATATAATGTATTTCAGCTCTTGAGAATTTTTTTTTTTGCTGTATTGTTAAATTTTGAGTTGATGAGTTATTATTACTGGCTTACTATAAGTTTGAGTGAATTTCAGGGTACAAACCTTTGATTCAACAAGCTGATAGTTTTTTTTTTTTTTTAATCATAATTTCATCCAAATCCAACTCCAGATAATTTTAAAAAGTAAGAATTAGTTATCATTATTTTATAAACAATGGGAGTTCACTCCTTTCTATTTTCTTGAATGTTAAAACAATGGGCACTGCAAGATTTTAATTTTGATTTATAGTGAAGAAAATCAAATATATTTTTTGATAAAGATATTTAATTTTAATATCAAGATTATATCAAAATTCATATTCTTTCCCTATTTTGTTTTTTGAATTACCACATGGAGATAGAACAAACAGACTTCCTATAATAAACTGTTCAAATTATGATTTTGTCATAATCATTTTGTTGCAATATAAAATCTCATCTTTTTTAGTTATGTTCTAAGATAAATCTATAAATAGATCTAACTATGATAACTGTTTTCCAAGCACAGATTTTAAACATGTAAATTGATGTAAATCTTGGTCAAATTTTTTGGTGAGTAAAGAACTTTTTCTTAAACAAAACATTTTACCAGTTTTACTTACCTCTGCAACATAGTTCTTTATGAAGCCAGTGGTAATCTTTCATTATCTTATGGTAGCTCAGATTATATGCAATGAACTTCTAAACCGTCTATTTATGTGGAAAAGGACATAAAAGATTATACAAATTAAAGAAATTCTAATTTTAATCACCATAGTAATTGAAGTGTAGGTACCATAATATTTCATTTTTTCTGAGCATGACAACAAATAATTCGAAAGTAATATGAAATTCATTAAAAATATTTTTTTAAAAAAATGGGTATTTTTTACTGCATAATTAGAAATATTTCTTTTAGTATTACATTAACAAAAAAAATACAAATATTGTTTATGAATTAATTACACATAATTATTTATATGCCATAAACTTTGCATGCTTGAATTCTCCTTAATTAATTAATTAATTCTGGTTAAGTCTAATTATTTTTCATTCCTATGAAGTTGTATTTAGTTAGGTTAATCACAATTCATTTTTAGCAACTAAATATAAGAATGAAATAGCATTGAAGCAGAGATGTATTTATTTTCTTTGCTTCTATAAACATGAAATTATGTTAATATGAAAGTTGTAATGAAACAATGTTAATGCTTTTGAAAACAGTCCCACAAAATAGGACACAACTTCATTGGTTAATCTGGATAAAATAAAATTTACTTTTTAATAATCCAGTTTAATTCCATAAATTACATTTTACGTTTTAAACTAAAGAAAATCCATTAAATTATTTTCAGAAAAAAATTTTTAGTTGGGAAACGGAACGAATTATTATTAACAATTATCACACTTCGGGAAATGGAAACAATTTTAATACTTTTTTAATGTTATTTTGTGCAGATAACTATAGTTTATTTCTCTCCTCAACATCTTTGAAAATGTGAACTGTCACTCATATTTAAAACAACACAACTTTACAATAAATATAACTAAATAATGTATTGTTATTCTTCGAGTTCTGTCATTTCAAAAATTAATTTTTTTTTGTTTGTAATGGCAAAATAATTTTTATACATATTAAAGAAAATAATTGAATGAAGTTGTAAAGCTAAGTAACTGTAGATAAATATGTATAATTAATAAATAAAAATATTAATATACTCTTGCATAAATGAAGGGAAAAAAAAACAATCATCAAAGATTAAGTAAATTTACAAATTACTAAAATTTATAGAGGGAAAAAACTTTTAAAAAAAATGTTTGTTTATGACAAAGAATAGCAAATATAAATTATGTAAGCAAATTATAAATAGGTCATCAATGAAAACTAATTGCAAGATGATATTACAAGTAAAATCATTATCAGATTTAACTGCTATCTTTAAAAATTAAATTACTAATTTGTAAAAGCGACACATTTTTTGGCATTTCTATAACTTACATTAAACCATTTTTTTAAAAAAAAATAAATTGATTTTTTTCCCATTGATTATATAACTAATATTTTGATAATTACCTGTTTAACAGACAGCACCAGGCCGACGGTTGTCTTGAGATCTGTGTACAGCATAGAAGAGGTTTTGTTTTTACCAGGAGCAGGAGGAAATTGTTTCAATTCCAAAGATAATGTCACTGAACTACTTTAGCAACTAAGATTAAATAATGCCATAAAAATCATTTAACACTGTCAATAACAATAATTTCTTATAAATTATTAATATACAACATTATACATGAAACAGGTTTTAAAAAGTGCACTTCAAATTTCATTTCCAAAAAACATTTGAAGTGCATGTACTAATATTGCACATATAAAAAAAAATTATTAATATCATAAACACACATTTGTAATTAACAGTTCCTCATTAAAAATTAAAGAATGATATAGTAATTTGAGTAAAGATGATAGGACCACAACAGAAATTCATTTTATCCAAATTTCTAGTAACTGAAACTGGGATTTAAAAAAAAACTACAGAAAAGGTTTCTTTCTGTTACACTCAATTTTAACTTTTAAACTTAAAATAGGAATAAAGATTTATATTTAATTGCTGCAAGAATTAAAAAAATATTAATGATTACAAAAAATAAGAGGATAATTAATGAATAAATAGAATATAACATTTTTATTCAATGTTATGAATCAAGATTTAAAAAAAAATACTGCATATCTATAAGCTTTAAAAAGAAAAAAAAAGATGAATTTATATAACTTTCCTTATTTAATAGATTACACAACAGCAAAGTTCTTGAATAAGTTGGGAGTTTTAAAAATTTATATGTTAACAAGCTTTGAAGACACAAGGTATGGATGTAATTAATAATTTGAAAAGAATTCAGATATAAAACATTTTTAGATTTTATATCAAATTTTAAATCAATCAAAATAAATTTGAATTGCAGACATCTTAACATTATGTTAATAAACTGAGGTGATCAAGGAAAAATTCACATTGCCAATAAAATTTCATTAATTATTTTAAATTCCCAAAATTTTTTAATCTTTTGTGTGGTCATTTCCAAAATAGGGTATAGAATCTGCCATTATCCCCAAGTTACAAAATTTTCTTTATTATTTCCTTTAAAATTGTACTTGACAACTTTTAAAAAAATTGCTTTGTATTATTTTTATTCACATATTTTGTATAAAATTATGAATAACATAACTGAAAAGTAAATGAAACACATCGTGCAAAATGCTTAACAATTTTATTACCATTCAATACAAATACATTTAAAAAATATATATCACAATCAGAAACAGAAGTATGTAAAAGGCTTGCAAAACAATTAACGAGTATTTCATAAATAATACATTTTCTTGAATATAAAAGTGGTAACCATATATAAGATTATACCAACGATCATGCTTTAAGAAGTAAGAACAAAGCACTCAGCACAACATTTATTCAAAGACAGATTAAAAATATAATTTATAAAAGAATGACTATGCAAAAATCTGACAAAATTCTTATTTTGTAAAATCTTTATCTCCATATGAAAAATAAAATGAAAAAAATTCCCTTATAATAGGAATATAAATAAGAAATTACGGGCATAAAATAAAATTCAGTTTCAAACTGTAATATTCTAAAAATGTCTATCAAATAATTATATTAAAGCTTCTCTTCATTTTGTATTTCAAAAGCACCCAATTAATTGTTTCAGAAGTAAAATTGCAGGATATTTAAAAATAAGAGAAACTGAAATTCACATAAGTCAAAAATTCTGAAATTTACACAAGAGAAAGTCCATAAAATTCAAATATGTCGAGTAACTATTAGAATAATATATTTCTTTTTATTACCTATAGTATTAATAAAAATGCATGCAGCTTTTTTTTAAAAATCTGTTCATAAGATTACCAATATAAAAAAAGAGGTACATTATAAAAATTTACTTTTAAACAAAAATGTAAAAGTTTTTTATGTATAAAAAAACTGGCCATCCAAATTTTTCATAAAACTTTGCTTATTAAATAAAATGCAGCTTTACAGCATTTTACTCTTCTATTATTCAGGTGAAACTAACAAATTATCCTCTCGCAAGAGTAAGCAAATTAATATATATGTTTATTTGGTTGTCACAAAAATAGGTACAATTATATTAAAAGTTTGGGTGATTCAGAGAAAGTCTTATTAGTTTTTAAATAAAATAATATTAAAAGAATAAACAAAAGCTATTCTTATATAGTATACATGCTGTTGCTGCTCAGATACTTTAAATAAATGTAAATAAGATATTAAATAGTTTTAAATTGTAGTTACCTAAACACCCAGGCCCTATAAACTAATTTTTTCCAGCAGTATAGAATTTTTTAAATAAAAATGTATAACTAAACATAAAAGATGCAAATGTGCGCAGATAAATTTAGAAATTATTATTACTACTTTTATAATGCACCATTAAAAATTGCATTTTTTATAATTCTATCAAAAATTGTTAGATAGCAGAAAAATATAAAAGAAGATATGGGCATAAATTTAGAGTAACAATCGCTATAACTATAATAAAAATTTGCGATAGGCTTAAAAGCTATGGAATGCTAACTTGCTCAATGGTAATTAAAACATATGTCAGTATTGCAATGTTAAAAATGATAACTATTGAGCAAAGTGAAAAATGCTTAAGTTAAAAACATCTAAGTGTTCCACAACATTAAATAGCCTAAAAATTTTAGGAGACAAGTACAAAGATTTTTGTTCAAGGAAAAAAATTTATACAACATAAAGACTAGGCACAACAACAAACTAGATTAGACATTTGATGCTTTTTTCCACATCCAAACAAATAGGGGGAAAAAAAATCCAAAATAAATACAAATTAAAATTTTGAACAGTAGTCACAAAGACAAATCTATTAAATATGTAAAAATCCAAAAAAGTAAAACAGAAATGTATTTCAATGGGAATTTTAAATAAGCTAAAATTATAAATTTTCTTAGTTTTTATCTATTAAAAAAATATAAGAAAAGAAACAATAAAAATCATAATTTGAATTAGAAAGATTTGTCTAAAATGCATGTTAAATTTTTTTTAAAATTAAAGAAAAATGTATGCAATGAATATTTTTTACTTTATAGCTAGATAAATTAAATCAATCATTATATGGCTTAGAACAAACTTTTAAAGATAATTTTTTGATAAAAAATAATTTAAAAAATATCCTTTATATAAAAAAATTATTATCTATTAAGAATCTTCTATAAATGAATTATAATTCAGTAATATTAAATTATTATTATAAATATCAATAAAAGTTCAAATTGAGAATTAAATGGGCATTTCAAAAGGATTTTTAGTAATTTTTCAAAACTGGAATGAAAATATAAATCAGAAATGGGAATAGTATCAATATAATTTTACAAATATTATTTTGATAAAAAGTTATCAGTCATCATTAATAGAAAAATATACAGAATATATAAGTCAGTTTGTAAAAAATATCATTTTATCCAATAGCAAATTTCAAAATATTCTCTAAAAAGTTCTGTTGAGAGATTCAAAAAAAGGAAAGAATTCTTTGCCTAGCACATATTTTTATTGTTCACATGATATAAGAAAATACTGAATCTTTAAAAATGAATCTACTTTCTTTTCTTATTCGCTAAATTAAAATGTTCCAAATAATTTCTCATCAGAAATGACACTGTGCATAAACAATAATAATTCAATTATTTTTACAAATGGATGTTAGTAAACATTAAAAAAATTATTGTCAATTTTAAATAAAATTAAATTTGGATTAACTGTAAATAAATAAAATTATTTTAGGATTTTTTAAAAGAAGTTTATGGTATTATGTATAAAATAAGTCTTTTTGTTACTAGATTTAGATGTAGTGAAATATAACAAGCATCTATATCTATTAGACAAAATTATTCATGACTATATAAACTGAAAAGATACAAGTTTCAAAAAATTTAATGAGCTATTTTTGCGCAATAAATTAATTGATGGCCATTATTAGTATTCTTAATATAAACAATAAATAAATAAACAGTTACCAATTTCAAGATGATTTAATGAACTAATAACTAACTAACTAATTTAATGCACAAAAAACATTCACATAATTTTATTAAAAAATCCATTTAAGCTTTATGAAATATGAAACTTAAAAGAAATGTTTAAAGAAATATAAGCATTTACAGAGTTTGACTAGTATTTTTATAAAAACTACATTTATCAAAAATTAAAAGGCCACAACAATATTTCAATGCACAATGAAATTTAAAATAAAGTATACTTCATTAATATTTCTTAACTGGAAATTTGCAAAAAGTTTGAAGTCTATGTGGTTAGAGAAAGATGAAAGTTAAGAATATTTTCACCATAACTTGCGATTTAATTGTACCATAAAGAAAGTTCATAGTACAAAATACAACATTATTTATAATAAAGTACACATCATTCACATTGGAAACAATTTTTAGCAGTTGCAAGTTTTATTATTCATTTATGATAAAATGGAAAACAGGATTGTTCAAAACTCATCAAAACGCACTGATTTACACTTGGAAAATGGCTGAATATGCACACTATATAATAAACAATTATCTTTCTAACTAATTTTTTTTTAAATTAAAAAATATTTTTAAATGCAAACTAAAATAGCTGCATTAGAAACAATTTAAAAAAGTGTTATCCACACATACACTATATTTTACATAAAGCAATTTTCACAAAACAGTGATTTGTTTCAGGGAGAGAAAATCACACGATAAATAGTATTTATAAATATGACTGGAACTTCACTATGTATTCTCAGAATACTTTTCACAAAAATACATATATTATAGCTAATTATTAAAAAAACATTTTTATCACAAACAGACTTAGTAATGCAACTAAATCTCCTGAATGAAAAAGCCAAATGAAATCCAAAATACAAGTAATTTCAATGTAACTTTTTATTTATTTTTACATTTAATGAAATAGTAAGATGCCAGGAAAGTTACATAATCAATAAAATTTTAATATTTCTTAGTAATTAAAAAAAATTAAACATGATCAATTAAATCTTGTTGGAAGGGCATCAAAAACTTTTGCCAATATCCAATAAAAGATTTTTAAAAAATATATATTTAGATTCATTTCCTAAGTTGATTTGATTCAGCAGTTTATAGTGATACAAATCCCCATCTTTAACTAAAACAAATAAAATTATTATTAAATTATTTATTAAAGTTTAACTAAAATTAAAAAAAAAGACAATTGCAACTTAAAAAACTACAGAAGTAAACACAACTTAAAAATAAACAATAGCAAGCATTTGTTCATATAGTTTGCAAAAAATCTATACAAGAGAACAATAGATTCAGAGGTAGATATATTCATTCCATATAAATAACCATGGCATTTTTCACAGGAGGTTTTGTTGCAAAACACCCTAAAATAAAAAAAAAAATCAATACAGAAGTGCTAAGGCACCTCTGTGATCAATGTAAAATATTTTTTCACACCTAACATATAAATATTGAATATAGACAATACAATAATACATTTACAGATCTCTTGGAAACAGCAGTTCATGAAGCAGATTTTTCATTTTTCAAGCTTCTAAGCAACATTACCACCCTTATCAGAGATGAAATAGTACCAAATAATCCAACATTCCTTTTGCTTAGTTTGCCAGCCCACAAAAAGCTTCCATAAGGCAAATAGTAAATGGCAAGTGCAAGATCTGCAGCATCTTTAAAACCCAGAAGAAGGTATTCTAGTTGCATTGCTACTATCTTCTCATGCAAACTACGGGAATAAGATTTAAAAAAAAATATCAAAAAGGTAGCTATTATAAAAGGGAATATGTTTAAATAAATAAAAATAACAAAAGAAAAAAATATTTACAAAAAATATCAGCTGCATACTAAATACAAAGATGACTATTTCAAGGAAATCTATAACCAGATAAGTATGAGAATTTGCAATGAACCCCCTCAATTTTTCGTTTTAATGCTTTTTAATAAAATATGCATTTTTCAGATCACAATTAAGAAATTAGGATAGTATTTAGTCACTTCTACAGAAATTATTGCCAAGCTAAAATGCCATTTAAAATATTAGAAAGGTAGCTATCAAAATGCAAAAAGGTTTGCTAAGAACATCAACTGCACACAACCAAATATGAAACTTTCCTCAACATCATCATTTCAGGTTGCTGTACTCGGCCCAATTTTGCTGTTAAGAAGATAAGAAAAAAGTACAACATTTATTCTAGATTTTTTCATTACAAAGAAAAGTAATAAATAACTTCAAAAAATTGTAAGGATTTTTTGATGGCTTATTCACAGAGATATTCTTTATTCTCACTGAGTTCAGAGATTGAATTTGGAGACACCAATTCTGGCATTTTATAACTACACAATTTAGGCATTCTTTATTTTTTCCCCAAACCTTGTTTCAATTGTCATTTTTAAATTATCTAATCAATTTAAAGAATTATTAAGTTCTTTATGAAATGAATTTAATTCAGTTATTAGACTAAAAATATAAGGGTCTAACAAAGTACAAAACAACAGCATTTCAATAGCAAATTAATTGAAAAGTAAATCTTTTAATTTATATGCAACTTAAGAATTTTCAAATACACATCACAAATAAACTAAGTAAAACGCAAAGTTCATTTTCCTTATAATTAATATAATCCTTAACTAAAGAATAAACTATTTATTCTTTGCAAGTAATTACGATTCTTTTGCTTTTCTAAATATACAGCAATTTAACCAAAGCAAGAAGACAAACAGTTGGTAATTTCATTTATCCTTTTCTATCTAAATTACTTTGCTTACTAAAATGAAATATCAGATTTACAATAAATGCATATTCTAGCCATAAAAACATAGCAGAAACAAAATCATGCTTATAATCTTATCTTAATTTTATACTGTTATAAAATTTATTAAAAACAAAAATGTAGACAGAATGGAAAAATTAAGAAAGATTAATTTAAAAAGCAATTCTCATAGAGTAACTTCAATTTTTTCATCATTTATTATTCACAACATCACCATAATAAAATTGTAATAGCTGAAATAACAAAGTTTGCTGTTTAATAAAAGTACCTAAAAATTCTACTCTTATTGTTTTTTTACATTGTTTTAATAACATTACATTTTGAAGCACACTAAGATTTTTTGAGAATGGATCTAACAATATTAAACCAACAGTGGTTAAATGAAAATAGCGCCATTTGAAATGTGAAGTCCTAAGACCTAATAAGCAAAAGTGTTTCATTAAATAAAAAAAAAAAGCTAACAAAAACATAAAATCTCCCTGATCTACACATGAAACAGCCCCACTTTGGAATCCAGTAACTCCCAGATATACATTTGGTGAACTGATCTTGCAAGACTGTATTGCATAAGGGACATTATCATCCACAACTTCTCCATATTAACTGTAGGTAGTTTGATAATAAAAGATTCAATAAGTGCCAGATTCAAATAAATGACAGATATTTTACAGGATCAATTTCAAAATCTCACTACAATTTGTTCAAGACTCTGCTACCAGATCATTAGACCCTTCTTTGAACTTAATTTATTCAAAGACCAATCTAAAATTGTTTAAGATGTATTTGATTATGATTACAACTAATAAAAAGAAGCATGATGAGTAATAGAGAAATCTGGGGCATAATGTGATTTTCAATTCTATCCCCCCCCCCTCAGTAATTAATACTGCCATAAAAAAATGTTTTTTTTTTTTTTTT
>JAPMOR010083358.1:204277-215428 GCA_026543865.1 Argiope aurantia
TTTTTTTTTTTTTTTTTTGTGTGTGTGTGTGTGTGTGTATGTGTGTGTTTTTGCCACATTATATTTGCCTACAACAAATGAACAAAAATTTAATAACATTCTGCCATCATGATGAAATCAGTGTTTATAACCGATCTCTTGCTTAACAATTGTAACATTATTGATAATTTACTTATAAATCCAATGTTATGTAGTAATATTTCTTCTCCATGGTGCTGGAAATATCTATAATCACATTTTTGCTCATCAGCTGTAACAGCATTGTTTATTTACTTAAATATTACTTACTAACTTAATTGAGTAATTTTTGAAAAAAATCATTACTTCTCTGGAAATTAAGATCAATAATCTATGATTAAACTATAATATAGTTATATTTAAAGATATTTTATTACCTAACAATGAATTAAAATAATTTCAACTGAACTTACACAACATTCTTCAAACCTTTTGTCTGTCCTTGCAAAATGGCCATCATTATAAGTGATCTATAAAGGATGCAATGAAAGAAAATGCTGTTAACTTTCAACCAATATAAAGTGAGGATATATGCAATTTATAAAACAAATAGAATGATTACATAAAAATAATAAAATACATAAATGTAATTTTAAAGTCCCAATAAGAGTTTAATAATTTCTTTATGTAAAAAAAAAAAAAAAAACACTTTGTAATTTTTTTCTAAAGTAAAAAAGATTACAATTGTCAAAACTATTACAGAAAAAGACCAAACAAACTAGTATGAAATGATTCAAATACAGCAAACTCTCAACTATTCATCCTTGTTAAAAAAATATTTTCCATAGTAAAATGAGGAATAATTTACTTTGCCAAGAAGGTGTAAACAGACATATAAAGCATGGATCCCCCACTCCCTGCTCCTTACTTCAATTTTCTCAAAAACAAATGTTATTTTAATTCTTTTACCAGTAAGAAATAATTCTATCTTTTACATTTATAATTTTCTTAATTTTAAAAGTATAAGTATTTACTTTAAAATAAATAAAACATGTATATAATTTCAAGTTTCCTGCAATTACATTAGGTATTATTTATTTTAAAATGTATAGAATGTTTCTATTTTTCAACTTGCTTTCTCTTTATTAAAATTCACAATACATAATGAATATTTATTAAATAAAATATGAATATAATTAGTAATATATAAAATAATAGCAGTGGAAGAAGAATAAAATAGATGTTTTTTTTATGGTGAGACGTGAGTTAGGATGAGAGCAATTTTAGAACACTGATCTATCCATCAATTTTTGATAATGAGTCTATTCTTTAGGTATATTAGGTAATAGTTTAAATTCTACTGCATATAATTTTACAGCTTGTAAATGAAGTTATAATCATTCATTACGAACTGGCCTATTTCATGACCTTTATCACATGCATAAATTGATTCAGACTTTTTATCTCATGACCTTTATAGCAGTAATGTCTTTTATCTCATAACAGATATTATTTTATTTTTGTAAGCAATTCCTGGGAGAAACACAATGAAAAATTTTGGAAAACAGAATTTTCACTTTGAAATGAAAGTAAATATAATTTAAAGAAACTTTTATGTTAGTATGATAAAAGTTTTTAAACATAAATATTGGTACTATGTATGATTTTTCTACAGCAGCCAGATGGCACTAAGTTATCTAGGTAAAAGTATACTTTTAAATTATATATCAATATAAAAAGTAATTACTGATGTTTGAAAGCTTTGATTAAAAAATGCATCTTTTATTAAAATGTGCACTACTTGTTTTTAATCCACACAGATTGGTATATAAGAAAATCATCTCTTAAGAGGATTTCAAAAATTAACTTGACAGCTGGATTCAACTATTTTTAAACCACCTCAGCCAGAGAACTTTTTTTATTGACTAGCATATGTACAAACATTGCAATTTTTAAGGAAATCTTTGTTAATAAATGTTTTTTTACATTTTAAAAATAGCTGCCTTAAAAAACAATCCAAAGTTATAATTATAAAAGCAATATAACATATAAATTCAAAATAATTAAACAGTGAAAAAAACGTATGTGTTATTAAAAAATCATAAAAAAATATTTTTCTCTAAAAAAGAATGTATTTTAAATATTATTGCTGAAGATATTCAAATTACCGTATCATATCTATATAGCATGATAAACCCCATATAATTGTTCCAGCTGTATAGAAGCTGCCACTGTTAACTTTCAGAAAATGATGATCTGCAGCTAACGCTATATGTTCAATAGGATAATAAATCTGATCCAGCATGTTTTTCATAACACCTAACACACGCAAGAGACCAGTTTTCTCCTATGAAAAAGAATACATTTTGCATAAGCACTAAAGATTAAATATAATAAATTAGTACAATGGAATTTGGCTAAATTAAAGTATACAAGACTACAGTAAAAATTTGAATACTTCAAAAATGTAAATTAAGAAAAATTGGATATAAAAATTAATATAGAAAATGAAAATATACTTTTAAATTGAAAAAGCAATAAACATTTATGTTGAGTTTTTGATTATTTTAATAAACAATGCAAAGTTAATACACACCAATAGATAAATTTAATAATTAAAAAAGATCAATCAGCAATAAAGTGAATTTGGATATAGTTTTGAAAATAACAATTATGATAAATAAGTACATAATTTTAATGAATAAACACAATAAAGAATTTTGAATGCAACGTTTTTGCAATTTTTTTTAAATAAACTGTAGAATTCAAAGCTAATGTAATCAAATTTTTCAGAAAAAAATTAAATTTTTTTTATTGCTTTTCAATTGAATCATTGTCAAAAAATAACTAAATAAAGCTGACATAGTGGACACAAAATATGGAAGTATATTATTAAGAAAAATAAATAAATGATGAAATGAAATTACTTTTAACTTTGAATCACTAAAATACTAAATGTTAAAATACTTTTAAGCGTGCAATTTATGTAGTATGGAATTTTCACAAAGAAACTATAAATAGTACATAATGAAATGAAAAATTAAAACTGATAGTTGAAGGTGAATGATTGTTTCATTTATTTTGTTTGCAAATAAAAAAAATATAATAGCTTCAATGTTTTAGTTAAGAATCAATCGCTCATTAAATTGCCATAAGGTTTGCTTAAGTAGAAAATTTCTAGGAGTTTTGCATAAACTAGTAAAATACTCTTCAATTTCCAAGGTGCTACATAGGTGATAAATATAAAGCAAGCCAATCTACAAATATACCATTATTTTGAATAAACTAGAAATATTTACAATGCATTTCCAACTAGAGAAGTAAAATTATAGTTTACTCAGACATAGTATTTATCCAATATAGTTAAATTAAGCTTTGCCCAAATGTATATTTAACATCTGGTTGGTTAAAATCGAATTTTTAGTTCTTTTTTGTTAGATTTGATTGAATGATATATATTTAAATCAAAGTTACACTTATTATTAATACTATTTAGTCTATCAAAAATTTATTCAATAAAGAAAGATAGTTTTAAATTAAATAAAAAATTAATACAAATAAGATTAATCAGTATAATATTTATGAAAGAATAGTTAAAATCAACAGCAGCTCAAATATTCACAAAATATTGTCATAAATTCAGTTAGAAAAAATAGCATTTTTATATGCTAATAAAACTGAAAATTTTAATAAGAATAAAGATAACCTGCATGGAAAAGGGATTTTAAAATATGTTTATTCAAGTCTGTTAGTCAAAAATTCAATCTCAAATTTTACAAATAAATCTAAAATTTATTTTATTTAGCTTAACATATTATGGATTCCATTACATTGATTTTTGAGCTGACATGACAAAAGCAACTAATAACTACAACTTCTTGAGTTTTACTTTAATTGGTCTATATAATAGTTCCATAAACTTTTTTTTATTACTTAGCAATCATTCAGAACTTTAATTGTAAAAAAATTACATTAAATTCAGAATTTTAAAAATTTTATCACAGCAAAACATACTTTTTAATTTACAAAATAGAGGAATTCCATATTGTAAGAGATTCTATTAAACAAGTATTTTTTAATACAAACTTGTATTGCAATTTTAAAATACACTTCACATATTAAAATATATTGAAACATTTTTCTTCCACCTACCATTTAAAAATAACCACTTTAGTATCTAGAACAACACAGTGTAAAATAAATGATAAAGTATTTGATTAGTAGTTCATAATATGTCATATATCATTTTTATTAGCTGTTTACAAATTATATGATGAGCAATCTACTGCCAATCAGTAACTTAAAATATAATTTTTTAAAATTAAAACGTGTTATTTTCAAATTTTTTTTCATGACATTTAAAGCAAAACTAATTTTAATCCTCTTTTCCCATTGAATAATATATTTTATATCAATACATGCACACACACACACATATATATACATATAAGAAACCATTTAAACTCTCTCAAACCATATTATTTACAATCAATGAATTAAAGTACACACCTCAGATCCTAATCCGTAATTAATTGAGTAACGAAGCATTGGAAAGTCATCAAAGAGTCGCATAAGTAATCTGCAGTAGCTGAGTTCCCTGTTGATAAGTTTCAATTTTTGAGAGAGACTCCCTTTCGTGTAAGTACTTAAATACAACGACAAATAGCTAGCTGTGCGAACAATGCTATCGCGACCACTATAGGAATCGAAAAGCTTAGCCAATTCTTCCATTTTTTCATTAAAAACATACAAACAAACTAGTAAATAGAATCTTCTTTTTAAAAATTTGCTTTCGACTGATCAGTGACAGTCATGAGTAGTAACGTCTTAAATTTTGTATTTTAATAGCGAATTGTAAACTGATAGCGATGCTGTCAAAAACAAGGTAAATTTAGAAATGTTTTCACTCTTAACCATGAATAATAATAATAATAATAATAATAAGAGACTTAAATTTTTTTAGATTAGTTTATTAGAAAATGAAAAAAAAAAAAGAAATTACTTTTCCTAAAAGTATCCTTATGCAAATATCTGATATGTATACTTTTTTTCGATACATGTGACAATTATCTTCGATTCAAGGTATTAAACCTAGGGATGACGAATATTTTAAGAACGATTTTTATGTAACCAATATTTAAAAGTCACAACTACTGATGATCAATACACTTCAAAGAGAAATGTGATTCAAAAAGAGATACATAATCCACGATTTTTTGAATAACAAATAATTCTGCTATTGTTATTTTTAAATATTTGTTCCAAATATCTGTTATTTTAATCATATTATTAATTAAAAATTATTATTAAATATAAAATTTATTAATTGTAATTAATACTTAATTTACTAATTTAAGTAACATGTAATTGAATTAATTTATCTATTTCAACTTGCTTCTTAAATTTGATTTTTTTTCAAAACTATTTATTTAATTTCTTTATTGGTGTAAACCATTTTCTGAAAAATTTGAATTAAATATATATGTCATTTCTTATAAATTGTTTACTTTATTCTGTATTCGACTAATAGATGGCGTCAGAAGTAAACAGAATATATGCAAAGTCAATTCACAAGCAATTAAAAAGGATTTGTATGGAATAGTGCATCATCAAATGCGAATATCGGAAAGTCAAGGTTACTCTCATGAAGTGGAGCGGTTACTTCACACTTTCCAGTGAAGTCACCGCTCCGATAAATTTCTGTGATATCATATAGATTGTTACTTTCTATCGTGATCCAAAACCTGTCATAGAAATATCACCAGTAAGATCGTATCAAGGATTTGAATCACACCCCTCTTTGAAAAGTATTGATCACTTGTATTTGTGACTTTATGATATTGGTTACGTAATAACCGCTCGTAAACAATTCGTCATCCTTAGATACAAATCCTTCTTATAATTTTATGGTGATATTTCGATTACATGATCTGAATTACTAAAGAAAATAACAATCGATACGACAAGTCCAATGAAAGTTAAAGAGCAAGAATTCAGTCTTGAGTAGGGAAAGTCCCGTTCCGAAGACCCGTTGCCCTTATAGCTATGGTCGTAAAATCTGCCATCTGACCCATTGTAGGATCACTCTCGCCCGCGAACATCGATCGGGAAACATGCTGAGAATTTCCCACTTCATGAAGATTTAGACCGAAGTAGGAAGCAAAATTGCTTATCTCATGGTGCAAGTCCATAAAACAAATTTCTTTCTCGCACTCAAACCTCCACAGAAAAATATTTTTTTCTTAAAGAAATTTTTGCAGATATTCAATACTCAAAAAAAAAATCATTTTATTAATCTCCGTACGTTCAATCTGCATTTTTCAAACGATTTTGTTTTTAATAATTTATGCATGAATGCTTGAATAATGAGAAATATAGCAATACAAATTGTTATCAGCTATACTTTTTCTAATAAGAGACTGCACGCTGGTGAATAAATGCTATAACCATTAAATAATACCATCAAATATTTTGATGCATCGTGAATAAAATCAACTCTTAATGAAAATTTACCGAAATGAAATTATACAAAAAATAGAAATATATATATATATATATATATATATATATATTTCTGCTTGACATCGTGCAAAATATTCATTTCAAAATAGCATCAATTTCTGCGAAAACTAATCCAAGTTTATTTTTCTATCCAGTTTAAATTTTATATTATGAATATGTAACAAATTTATTTAATAAGGGAAAGAAAGTGTTCGAAGTGTAATATTTGCAATAAACATAAGCTTTCGAATAGCAAGAAAATTAATATCTTTCAAGAATTACGCTCGAGATATTTATTTTTAATATATACCTGAAGATTATTGCTTATAGTCGATATTAATTTTTAATCTATACTGTACCAGACGACAGCAAATGTTTAAAGATGTTATTTATTTCTTTTTTTTAATTCTAGAGAAAAGAAATATTTTTTTTTAATACAAATCTTCAAGAGACGGGTAAAAAGGCTCTTCCTAGCATCTTTTTGAGATTAAGGATTTCCGACAATGTTCAAATTGGGAAAAAAACGTTAGTTCAAAGGGCGTTAAAAACATATGAAGCAGTATATATATAAAATATTTTAGATATAAAGAGAACTAACCTGAATTCAAAACAACATTGCCAACATTTCGGATTACTTCGAAGGATATTCCTATGTACTAATTAAAGATAGTAAAAAGTTCTGCTGACAACTCTTGAAGATGGTGGTGAATTGACTCATTCCAAAAATGAATCTCTTTAATAATGATTTTTGATATTGGTGAAATAATGCAAGATTCATTGTTAGAAACTGAAACTTGGAATAATGAGGATCCTCACCTAATACTTGTTACGTATTGTTACAGGAAATGAACAGGTTTAAATAATGTAAAAGACAGTGTTAAAAGAAGAAAACAGATTAAATTTGGGTTATACATGTAAGAATTTTTTTTTCTATTTTAGAGCATTGTTATATTCAACAATATTTATCTTTATTTAAGCTTTTTTTTCGCTTATTCCTGAAACGGTGATTGATCGTAGAATTTAGTTTAGTAAAATTGAAGCTATTTGATAAATTATACATGTAATTATAAACAAAAAGTTGAAAAGATCATGGATTATATGATTAGCAGTCAATGAAAAATTTAACTTGTTCTCCTTCCCTATAATAATAATATATGTTTAGAGAGGAATACATAATTTTTTTCCAAGTACATTTTATGGGAACAAATCACAGTAAAATCTGGTATGTTTAGAAATATGCTACTATTACCACTATTTCGATAGTGAAATGATTTTTTTTATCAACGATTGACTCTTAGAATGTTAATACTGATACGTTTCTTATTAAGATTTCCTTTCGTTACCATGGCATTAATTCATGTTTGGTAATTGAGATTTTATTTCGAAGATGACTAAGACGACAGCCAAAGCAACGAATCATTTCTCTAAATGTAACTATATATGCCATCAAAAACGTTATTTGTAAAAAAAAAAACCCAAGTCTTACAACTCAGTTCTTCTATCGTAAAAAGTTGTGAGATCCATGTAATACAAAGTCGGTCAATTTATTCAGTCCCTACTTAAGGATCCTTCTGTCTTAAGTTATTATGTAATTAGCTAACCTAACAACATTTTATAGTGACCATATTAATATTAAAAATCTTTTATGGTTTAAATAAATAGATTGACTTAGCCATAGCATGAAAACACAATGTATCTTTGCATTAAATTAGATTACATTAACATATTATATTAAATTAGATTGTTTAGTGCGATTGCCAAGTCAATCTATTTATTTAAACCATAAAATATTTTTAATATTGATATGGTCACTATAAGATGTTGTTAGGTTAGCTAATTATGTAATAACTTAAGACAGAAGGATCCTTAAGTAGGGACTGAATAAATTGACCGACTTGGTATTACTTGGATCTCACAACTTTTTACGATAGAAGAACTGAGTTGCGAGACTTGGTTTTTTTTACAAATTATGTTTTTGATGGCATCTCATTTCTTTTTGTAGATAGTCCTTTTCTTATTTTTGTATGTAGTCTTCCTCTTTTTCTTTTCCGGTACTACTTCTTGAGTCTCAGCTACAGTTTTTCTCAAAGCCCACTCCCTGTCTCTATACATACATATTATAAATAATAATATGTATGTATTATATATATGTATGTATTCATTATAATAAGTGTATGTATATATATAAATATACTTATTACTTCATTATTATTATTTATATATATATTGGTACACTGAGTTATTCACTACAAATGTAACTTTGTAATCTGGGGGCACGGCATCCTATATATTTATATGGGATTACAAAGTTATTTATGCAGTTGGTGTCTATAAAACTAGATCAAAATTGCAAAATATTTAATTTTCCTTGATTTATACAATAAACACTAATTATATTCTAAATTTGAAGCTTCTATGTCTGTTAAAAGTGCCTTAGAGTTTTGATGAACGGTCAGTCAGTCAGTGACAAAATTCACAAACTTTGATTAGTTATAATTCTTAAACTACTGGTTCAAATTTAATGAAATTTGAAATATACCGTGTTTATACAATGCTTTCTTGGTTACTGAAAATTCAGGCTTCTAGTTTTATCCACAACGAAGTTATAGGCTGTCGAAAATGGCCTGAAATTCTTCAAGAAAAGGATGGTACTGCCATACCGCTTGTTTTTGCTCGACTTGGTGGGGGCATACGGTTTTTTTCACCATGCATCTCGAATTTAGATATTCTAAATTAATAGAACTTATATCTTTCATTTTATGTCCAAGTATATTTTTGGTGAAAAATGAGGCTGAATAGTTTTCCAGAGGAATATGTCCACGTATAATTTTCTTCTTTTTAAACTCCAATTGTAGCCATAAATAATTTGGCATTCGCATATTAACTACATTGCAATTGTCTACCACATTCAATGCACTTATATAATGTCTTAGGCGATTTTATTTTCAGAATAACGTCTTGATTTCAATAAATATGACGTATTTGTAAGCAGTATTGGAGATAAAAAATTTGCTGGCGATTAATACCGTGACTCTTGAAAACTGAAACATAGAAAGACGCTAAAGTAGAAAAGAACATGAAACGTTACTAAGAAAGAAATATATCAATGGATACAGAAAATTCTATGCTGTTAGCAAGAGACGCACATTCCTTGGGAGCAAGCCATCGATTGCCACGAGTTTAATGTCGTATTTGCATGAATCTCAAAGAAATTTCAGTATTGATTACAAATATTCCTTACATTTGTATCCTTTTGAAAGACAATTTTTATGTTTAGATTTGTAATTATTATCTGAAAATGATTGAGAATGATTATGGTATAAGAACTAAAAATACAAATTAGAGCAAAATTTAAACCAATGTTGGTTGTCTAACAAACCTTTTCTCGCACACACTCTAATAAAGGTGTTATTCAAAAAACTGCTTTGCATAGCCCTGGTATACAGTATTCCCGAAATATTAATCTGTGTCGAGAATTTAACATTTTGACTGAATCTATCGTGTCATCCTTGGCGAGTTATTTGGCGATAAATCTCTGGCATGGGGTTAATAGCATCTGAAAATCGAATTTGTGTTTTAGGTTCATTTTTTCCAATCGAATGCTATTAAAAGTTGCCACACAACCAACTATATTTGTGATTACAAAATCACACGCCAAATTTTATGTATTCAAGTCATTGCTTTTTTGAGTTACCGCATATTTATATTTCTAAAAGAACAGATCGACACATGGACATCCCTTTGTTGGATTTGGATCAAAATTTAATAGGTGCCTAGACAATAAATGTTAATATTGTGTATTTAATTTTATTTATTTATCGTTCTTCGTTTTGTAATTATCGTGTTTACTTATATTCGAACATCTGAAACATCTTCTCGAAACAGATTTACGCAAAATTAGATAGAAATATACAAATTTGTTTTAATGACTGTATATTAAACTTTATTCGCCTAGCTCGGAGCGTTTTGGAGTTATCTTATCGTAGACAGACAGACTTTTCTCAAAAAAATGATTTTCGAACTCAGGGAGGTCTAAAACGTGGAGATTCGTCAAAATCTCGAATTCGAATTTTTTGACGATTACTATGCTTTCTCTACATACGTATATGAAAAAGAAAAAAATGGGAGAGTTACAAAATTTCGTTTAAAAATGTTCAATTATTTTAATACTGCTAATAAGAAAAAACGTGTGTCTCAATGTATTGGCTTTCTATGAAGAGGAACAATTTGCGAGAGATCATATGTATTGGCTTTTCATAAGGGACTCTTTTCTAAAGCACTGCTTTTATAAAATTAATTAGTCTGACAAATATCTTTAGTAATATTATATCTCTTAGTTTTGACACATTTATATGTCAAGATTAACTTCAACAGTAAGATGAGCATTTTTTTTTTATGGACAATCTATTTCAAAATCTCTCATACTGTTTTAATATATTTGCACCTACTAAAATATGCCATTACTCAGAACTTGCATTTTCTTGAAATTTATTTTATTACTTAAAATGCTGCTAAGCTCAATGATTTTAATAATCAAACATATATTCTATGAACATGTTTCGACTGAGAAAACAAGTTATTGACTTAACTAAAATTTAATTTTTCAAATTTAAGAATAGAACTCAAATTTTAAGAAGTATGACATAAATATAGGAATGGAATGTGCAAAGCATAATTAATCGAGCCATTGTA
>JAPMOR010083358.1:218310-231751 GCA_026543865.1 Argiope aurantia
AATACATTAAAAATAAAATCGCGATACAAATTATTTTTTACTTATATAACATTTTTGAAATTTAATTTCAAATTAATCATAAAAATTCGCGAAACAATTACTTTGTTTGTCTCATATCTAATATCTAATGAAGCATAAAGATTTTTATTGAATAAACAAGCGTAAAATGAAAACAAAAATGTTATTCACAATTTTTGTAACATAAATTTAAGGAAAAGGAAAAATATAGTCTTAAATTAATCATCGATCAATAGTTTTATGTGAAGATTTTACTACCAAATTTTGTAAAATTTTAGTTACATAAAAAATATATTACTGATCTTTATAAGAAATACTGCAAATTCATGGTTTTGCATCGGCAGTATTTTCTTATGAACGAATAAGCGATAAACGAAGGAAAAAAAAAGTCCTGCTTAGAACTCTTAAACACGGTGGTGAAAGGACGTTTTCTGAAGAAATGTTGGTAACAATGATTTTTTTACATTATTTATATAAAGTAAAAAATATTGTTGGACACAAAAACTTTCGATAATAGTAATCTTTAAGTATCATTATTAAACATTGTTGCATAAAATCGTATGTGTTGAAATGATGTAAAATGCTTTGTTAAAAAAACAAACTAAATTAATTTGGAACATTAATGTGTTTCATTCGAGTAAACAATAGAAGACTAATAAAATCTTTTTCTAAGAATATAATTATGTTCAATATTGAGTTAGCTTATTTTCCTATGACTTGACGTACTTAATTTTCATGGGTTGTCGACACTGAGTGTAGCTGTTCAAGTCATTACGCTTATCATTCATATACCTTTTAGTATCCATGACAATTCTTGATAGATGATCAGTTGTGGTGATTGCAGATTTTTTTTTCTAAAATGACGAGGACATCAGAAGAGCCAGTAATCCATTTCGCGGAAATGATATTTTTTTTTTGTCTTTTTCAACATGAATCTAAAATTTATATGTTTTGTCCCAATTGAGCAGTCTTTACGAATACAATTTTATTTTCAAGTTCGTTTCAGACGAAAAACCAGAAGAAAATTTTTGATTAGCATTCCTAAAATATATTTTCTTTCTTAATTTTTTTTTGGATTTCCAATTTTCTGTATAAATAATTTTAATATATAGTGGAATTTACACATAATTAATTTGTTTGCTCTTCCGTATACAATGTATTCAAAGGGAAAGTATCTTAATCATTTTTAAATTCGAATTCGAGGTTCCACTGAATGCCCACTTTTCCTACTTACTTAGGTCCGAGAAATACTTAAAAAAAAAGAATTATATCTGTCTTGATAACTGCAAAAGGCTTTTAGTTAGAAAGATGAAATGTTTCATATAGACTTAACAACATTTTTGTAGATTTCCGCCAAAAAGTTGAATGAAATTCCTTCAGAGGAGGTCTGCAAATCTGGTAGGCCAAATAAAGGACTTTTTCTGAATATGAATCTTGGTAAGAATGATTTTTGACACATTTATATAAAGTGGAAAGTATTGTTGGAAACTGAAACTTCGAGTAATATTGTTCCTTAAGTCACATTATTAAACGTTGTTACAGAAAATCGACATCTGTTCACATAATGAACGTAAAAACTATTATTAAAAATTGAACGTAATTAAATTTGAAACAATAATATTCAAAAGGTAACAATCGAATGTTCTGTCATACCGAATTTTTGTATTCAATAATGTTTTCCTTTGTTTAAACTATTTCTTCATTTACTTTTAAAATCTTCATATTGTTGTATTTTATTATATAGGAGCAATTTTTTTCAGTAATATATATCATTAGAACCCAAAAATGAAAAAAAAATACAGAATGAATAGATAAGAAACCGCTGGATCCATAAGTGGCTATTGTTTCATTTGGTGTAATATTATATGATTAAATAAAAAGAAAAAAAGGAAATGTTTTGGCTTCTGCGGACCCCAAGCAAACAAATTCTATCAAATCGTCTTCTAGGAATATAATAACCAGGAATGAGTTCATTCCGATGGTGGTAAGGCAGCCGATTTTACAAAGGATTCGTCTTAGCGAATAATCGCCCTTAGGACCCCGCATGCAGTTCTCCTATTTATGTCGCTACGCCTGTCATTCAGATGCCCTTTTGTTGTCATGGCAATACGGTAAGAACTAAATCTCGGTGATTGCGGCTTCTCTTCGAAGTTTATGAGGACAGCAGCAGAGCATCAAACCTTTTCTCAAACCTGATTTTATTTCTAGATTCGTCTCAATTATGCGATTCAGCAATGCTTATGTCTATCATTTTAATATTTCTAATTCATGTTTGATTCATTTTAAGGTATATTGGAATTTCAATATAACGGATTTTTGCTTTCTCGTAAACAAAGAGAAAATACTGTAAATATTGCAATCGTCAAAAATTTGATTTCGAAAGTTTGACGAGTCTCCGAATTTCAAACCTTCCTGAGCCCGAAAAAAATTCTTTTAGAATTATATCTGCTTATTTGCTTGTAGCAATGTCTATCTGTCTTTCTTTAAACACGATAGAGGAAAAGGATCTTGAAATAAACGGTTAAAGTTTTGTATATGATCTTAACATCAAATTTATAGATTTCTACCGAAGTTCATTCACAGGAAAGGTGGCTATTTGAATCTAGACAAACATGATACCTGCGATACCTAGATAGACAAAATTTAGCACATATATTTATTTCGATTTCAACTGCATAGTCAATGACTCCAAAATGTATAATCAATTTTCATTGTTATACGATTTTTGTAATTTCTAATGTACGGCATTTTGAAAATAAAAAAGTGAGCACTCTTGGTGCTCATGGCTAATGCACAAAGTCCACAATTCGATATGGAAGGGGAGATCATAACACCGTTATAAGAGAGTACAGAAAATGCTTTAGGGATTACTCCACTGCTGATTTAATCCTTTAAAGGGCCATTTTTTTCTAGTCATATTATGTTAAAATATTTTTAGTCTTGAAATTAGAATAAGAAAAGGGATTCATTTAGCTTATTAGATAAATTTAATTTGATTCATTAATTAATTTGGTTAATTAAGAATTAAGTAACAAATCAAGACACATCATTTTGTCTGAGATAAAGAACTGAAGCATCTAAGTTTCTGACTTACTAAAAAAATTTTCCAGGACTTATTTCAAGCTACATAATTTCATACAAAAATTGATAAATTTGATGGGAAGCATACTTCCCACGGCCCTAGAAAGGGTTAAACTTGATAGGCTGGACTGTCATTTCCGCACATTCTTTATTGGATCAATTTTAGTTAAAATACACAGCCTGATTGATTTGTGCATTTCTAATTTCGAGATAAAACTTTGTAACCATTTAGAACAGTAATAAATTTTCAAACCTTTCAAAACAAATACAAACATAACCAGTTTTTTTATTACTGTACTTGAAGTACTGTATTGTCTCGTGTACTTGATATAGAGAAAATATAGTAATAATCAAAAAATTCGAATTTGAAGTTTTAAAAAATCTCCACATTTCTGTTCTCCCTGATTCGAAAAATATATTTTTGGAAAATGTCCGTCTGGCAATTTGTGACAAAAATAACTCAAAAACGTTTAAAGCTAGACCGCTAAAATTTAGTATACGGTCTTTGCAACAATCCTTCTTTCAAATATCTATCAAATTTTGAAAAAAATCGAATAGAAGAAGCAAAAAAATATCATACATGCACATATGTAATCTCGAAACAACCAAAATACGAGTCAAATGCACCAGATGTCACATCTTACGAAACAAAAATGCGATTTCTCGATAATTTTAAATTGCTGTTCATAGCAGATATTTGCGTATTTGAAAGATGACAATTCTAAAAGACGTTCATTTTTTTCATTAAATTTATGCTTAAAGTGAAAATTTTTGGATTTAATTCAGAAGTTCAGCAAAAGTTTGAGATTCGATGATAAAAATTATAAGGATGAAAATGATCGATAAATCTGATTTTTTCTAACGATATTGTTTTTTTTAACTAATTTAGTATTAAATGCATGAATAATGAGGTGTGTAGCAATACAGGCTGCTAACCTCAATGGTTTTATTAATTTGCGGACAGTTTGTTAGCAAATAAATTTGATGATATATATTGAATAATGATATCAAATATGTTGATAAACCATGGATTAAACTAAAAATTAAAAAAAAAAGGTTATGAAAAAAATACAAGAAAACTATATTTATCTAATTGGTATAACATTGGATAAATATAAATCCATTTAACATTATTTTATTTCTAAATAATGTTAGATGGAGACAAAATGATAATTTAAGTTTTATTTTCCCAATCAAGTCAAAATTTTGAGATAAAAAAAATGTAGGAACTTAATTTAATGAAATAAAAGAAGTCATGAAAGTGTAACATTTGCAACAACAAAAGTCTTCAGATTCCAAGAAAATTAAAATCTTTTAAAAATTGTGATTGAATTATTTCTTTATAACTTACATATTAAAAGACTATTACTTTTAGAGGATATTCATTTTTAACCTGTACTGTACCACAAATGTTTAAAGATGTTCGAAGAAAATTATCTTTTAAGTTCTTGAGAAATGAAATATTCTCTACATACAATTTTGTAAGATGGCATAAAAAAGAATCTTTCCTAGTATACATCGTGACATTAAAGATTTCCAACATTTCTTAGATTGTCGGAAAAACTTTGATTAAAACGATATGAAGAAATACTAGGAGATACTAGGAGATACAAAATGTATTACAACGGGAGGACTAACGTGCATCCAAAATATGATTATCAATTACTTCGATGGGATATTCCTCTGAATTAATCAGAGATAATAAAAGGTTTTGCTCATAAATTTTCAAGTTAGTGGTGAAATGACACTTTATGAAGACGAATCTTGATAATGAAACGGTGTTTAAAAATATTTGGACAGTATATACAAAATGTATCATATATAGAGAGAACTAACCTGTATGGAAAGCAGATTGCCAAAATGTCGGCTTACTTTGATAGGATCTTCTTTTAAACGAATCAGATCTATTAAAAAAGGCTCTCTTGGTAACTTGAAGATGGTGGTGAAATGATGTCCTCCAAGATGAATCTTGCTAATAATGACTTCTGATGCTGCTGAAATAATGTGAAATGCATTGTTAGAAACTGAAAATTGGAATAATGAGGATCCTGGAATAACAGCTGTTATGTCTTGTTACAGGAAATCAGCAAGTTTAAATAATGCAAAAGACAGTGTTAAAAGAAGAAAACAAATTAAATTTGAAACAATAACGTTCGCCAGGTAATAATGCCATTTGCTATTCTATTACATTGTCATATTCAACAATATTTTTCTTGGTTAAACTTTTTTTTCGCCAATTTATGAAAAAAAATCGCTTGATTGTAGAGTTTAATTCAGTGAAACTGAAGCAGTTTAGTATATTATGCGTACCATTAAAAACAAAAGATTTAAAGGAACATACACTGGGGAGGCATTAGACCGTTTCGGTGGTCCTGGAGTTGTCGTCTGGGGAGACATTAAGATGAACGGGCGGACTGAGCTCCACGTTTTCGACAGAGGTTCTGTAACTGGAGATCGCTATTGTCAGGAGGTGATCCTTCCCCATGTGCGTCTGTTCCGAGGTGCCATTGGATCAGACTTCGTTTTTATGGATGACAATGCACGGCCACACAGGACTCATGCTGTTGAGGAACTCCTGGAAAGTGAAGATATCACTCGAATGGATTGGCCGGCGTGCTCCCCTGATTTAAATCCGATAGAACATGTGTGGGATGCTTTGGGGAGAGCCTTGCGGCACGATTACATCCTCCTGGGAACACCCGACAACTTAAACAGATGCTGATCGAGGAATGGGCACTCTTACCTCAAGAACTGTTGGAAATCTGGTGCTGAGTATAGGGAGAAGGTGCGAAGCAACCATTGCAGTAAGGGGAGGGCATATCCCATATTAAGGAACATCTGCTTGCTGTTCTTCCTCTTGGACAGACAATCATGTGTAACGATACTATGAGCTCAATAAAGCCTTTTTTGTTTGATTCCATACTGTATGCATTGTATTCATTTCTGCGCAACTATGCTTTCGTCATTCTTTCAGAACAAAATGCTGTATCTCATTTCTGAATTTCATGTCTCTCAGACGATTTCTCGTGAAGTTATGGCAAAAAAATACCTGTTGCTTAAGTTTTGCACAGCAGTGTATATATAGATATGAAAGCCTTTGGAAAAGTAAGTGGATTCTCGCTTTCCTTGTAACCATAATATATGTTTGGCACAACTGAAACAAGAACGGAATTTGTTCCACCAAACATCGTTAAACCAAATCAAATCAATTCTTGGGGTGGGAGGAATATAGTAATGGGTTATCTGGATTTTGATGACGGAACGTTACTCTTTTTTACACTTGTTGGGTCTCAGAGTAAAATGTTCCTTAGAATTCTACCCTCATTTGTTCTTTTTTAGTAAGTACAAGAGAACAAATCAAATCAAATCAAATTTTAACGGAGATAGTAATATTTCGTGTCACTTCTATTTCGATTGCGGAATGCACCTCTTTTTGAACTTGTTGAGTCAAAGTCGAAAATGTTCCATAGCACACCATTTAGAGTTCCTCTGTGAATGCTAATACAATTACTATTAAGATTCCCTCTAGTTGCCATTGCGCGATTGGGGCAATGTCATTTTGTGATTGGGATTTCATTTCAAACATGAATAAGAAGACAGTTAAGCCAACAACTCACTTCTCACATGTGTTTTATTTCTGATTTTTCTATTATGCATCCTGAATTCAGGTGTTTCGATGAACACCTTGACCACTACCTGCGAGTCCATATAAATTACATTGTAAGAAATTCAATTATTCAGGTAATGCGTTAAGCAGTGCTTTTGCCTTTCATTTTGTATTTAAGAATGTTCTAGCAATTATCAACAGCATTTATTTACCTGCTGAATGTTTTGATCTATTTCTCTGTGATTTTGCAACGTAAAGCTTCCCTTTTCGTTCACAACAAGTAATCCCTTATGATTGCAAGATAAACAGTGTAAAACATTTGAGGATAAACCATTCATTAGGGTAACTGATACCACGTAGATGCATTCGAGTATTCAGTTTGTTTGTTCTCAAAATTACATTGCGAATAAAAGGTATCCAATGTTGTCTTTTCACCGCTTCTACATTTTCAAACCATCATTACCGGTTGGACCTTTAAAATAATCATAGCCATGTCTGACCTACCAAGTCTCTAAAGTTTTATTTACAGATTTTCTTCTTAGAAACGTGCATGCATATCTTGTATCATTGGATGTTATATTTTCTTAATTTTCAGGAATTTAATTATGATGAACTTTGGTCATTTAGAAAATATTACGTGTTTAACATCATCTAACACTTACGAATCGAGGAGTCTGAAAATAAGTTGATGGAGTCTCGCATTCCTTTTTAAGAAGTAATTGGATAGAAGTTTAGTCAAGTCATTGATCAACTTAACTGGATGTATTATGCATAAAGTTTGCCTGTTTAAAATATAGTATTTTGAAATAAGACAAATTTAATCTGAAATACGATAAAATTTGATCGATTGATTTGATGCGATTTGATGGAGTATATTAATTAGTATATTAAACAACTGTTTCTTCAGTTTTTCTCTGATTCTATGGAAATATTTTACTTTTTTCATTTGTCTAGTAAACTATACAGATATTAAATAGAATTTTCTTCTTTATCTTTAAACAATGGAAAAAAATCACACGATTATGTGTTTGATGAAACAATGAAAATGGTTCGAGTTTCAGAGAAACAATTTAATACATTGTTTGAAATTGGGGGAAAAAAGAATCATTTAAATAAATGCCAAATTTCAGCAAAAATTTGCACATCTAATAGAAATTATATATATAAAAAAAGACAATTTTTTAAAATTTTGAAACAATGTAAAATTTAACCTTGTGCGATAATATTTTCGAAAGTTATAGCGAAAAAAAGCCACATTTCCTTTTAAATTTTTAATTACTTAAAAGTCTTATTGAAATGTTTAAAAAATCTCTCCCAGGTGTACATTCTCACCCTCCAAGTTATATATTGTTACGAAATTTCCTGTCGGGGTTCGTTTGGATAGTGGAAGTTATATGGTGTGTAGAACGCTCAATCAGCAGACGGCAGTACAAAATAAAACAACGACGTTTATTTGCACGAAGACACACAGGACAGCACAAAAACGATAACTATATACAGCATAGAGACGACTATCTTCAGCCGAGACGTGTAGCATACAACAGCAGCATACAACCAGAATCTACTGCAGACAGTAGCGCACAGCTCAGTTCAGCACGAGCTTGACTCAGTCGCTTCCGACTACTCCGTCTTCTGCTTCTTCGACTCTGTCTCGGATTACTGACTTGACTTCTCTGGCAGCTTCAGCCCCTTTTATAGGTCTCAGGAGGCGGGGCTAGAAGCCTCTCAACCAATCAGGAACGTTCGAGGCGTATTTCGGTTCCTACTGGACGGATCGGGAAAATTCTCGAAGTTTCGGGTATTATCTATTTTGGCGCCAAAGTCGCCAAATTCGTCGCCAAGTCGCCAAATGGTCGCCAAGTTTGTCGCCAAGCTCTGGGACCTCCGACGCACACCTGGACTCTGTCCCATACAGATGACTGTAAAACATTCTTTCCAATGATGGAACCAACTATGCTGGGAAGCAGCATTACGGATTCGTAACAATATGTACCAGATTTAGTAACTTAATTCATATGGTTTTTCCTGTTGAGTGACAACTTGCATATTCACACACACAAACACATTCACATTCATTTTTATTATTAGTATAGATATATGTTCCGTTCTTAATGTTCCTTGAACTAAATAAATCAATATACGGCTAAAATAAAATTTATCGGCTATATTTACTTTTAACGACCAAGCTACTGTCAAAGGAAATCTATTGTTTTCTAAAATGACGAAGATTTTTAACCTCACTTCATCATAATCTTTCTATGACGACAACGAGCTAGAAACCGACAATTCAAAAAAGGAAAAAATCTTTATAAATGCGTTTTATCGATTCTATAAGAAGAAAAAGGGAATTTATCTTAGTTTAAGCGGTACAAATAGGCCAAGAAAAAATACGGCGGGTGATTCATGGTTACAAATGAGATAATATGTCCCTTCATATTCAATAAAGTCTCTGAAATAATGGCTCATTTAAATTGTATTTAAGAAATTTTATATAATTGGTACAAAAAAAAAACCCAGCGAATTTGTCTGGATTATCCCAATTTCGCAGTTTTTTTTCTGGGATGCATGACACGAAAATTCTTTGATAAAAATCACAAAAAAAAGGATAATTTTTGCTTTTTAATTAAAAAAAATATTAAAATATTCAAAAAATTTCAGCTTTAAATTTTCACGAATCTTTATCTTTCATACATCTTTGAAACTGAAAGTATTGTCTGCCTGTCTGTCATTTTGTCCGTGAATGCGGTGATTCAAAAAACGTTTTGGGCTGGACGAACAGAATTTAGTGAGTGATCTATAAACCAAATTTGTAGATTTCTATTGATTTTTTGAAAGAAATTCATCTCAAGGAAGTCTGTTCCACCAGATGTCCAAATACGAGTAAACAATGGTAACTACAAAACGTAAAGAGTTAGTCTGATAAAATTGGGTACATTAACTAATAATGTAATACATCTAAAATACAGATCTATTTCAACTTTGGAATCAAATCCGACCCTTCTTTGACAATCCTATAAATATAAATACGACTTAAATAGATGAAATTTAAAATACAATCATAACACTAAAATTGCAATTCTCTGTCAAATTTTGTTTTCAATCGGTTGGAAAAAAAAAGGCGTCCAAAACACTTATTCAGCTTTCTTACTATAATACAATGCTCATGTGTGGAACTATGAAAATAAAAATTTGAACGCTCTTGGCGCTTACAGCCTTGTAATAAAATACAATCATATTCGAGAGACGGTGCATTAACGCCGGTTTTGGAGAACATACGAGAAAGTTTCACGGAGACAGTTCCCACTGTTCTACATCTGCAGTCTATAATTTCGGCATTAATGCCGCTATATTTTTATTAACAAAGATAAATGACGAATTTCCGACAAAGCACATTAGGCAGCTGCCTAAGACCGCTGGAATGGAAGGGGGCGCAAGAAGATCAATCAAAAATATTTTCAGCTTAGTTATGACAAAAATAAATTTTATGAATAAAATTTTAGGCTACAAATTTGTGTTTATATTGAATGATTTAAATCACTTTCAAATAAAATAAAACGTAAGTAATTGCTTTTAACTATTAATTATTCATTGTTTGGTTATGTTATTTCTCACTTAACAGGTCTTATAAAAAATGATTTTTAATGTTACATTTATTTGAAATTTATTATTTGTTTTGTTCTTTCACAATTAATAAATATTTATATTTGGTAATAAAGAAATCATTGGTAATAACTATGTTTAATTTCTCAAGAATTTTATTTATTCATTTATAATAATTTTAAATAAATAGCGAAATACTATATACTTTGATAAAGTTACGAAAACAACAAATCAATTAAAATAAATTCATGTCATGTCTACCTATCTTTTATTTAGTATTAGTTTTATTAACTGTAACCTAATAACTTTGTTAACTGTAAATAATAACTGTTGAAACGTGTTTTGAATTCAGTTTCGGTTTGTGTTCAGAAAATAAACGCAATGGATGCAAGAAAACGCCTGCTTATTTCCTCTTGAACTTTCCGCTATATTTTAGTCTTCGGTTTTTTTAGAGCTATTCTGGTAGCGCAAAAGAGTATTACTTTGAGATGATACAGCAGGTAATAAGGAAATCATTGTTAATAACTATGTTTAATTTCTCAAGAATTCTATTTATTTATTTATATTAATTTTAAATAATGTATAATTTGATGAAGTTATGAAAAAAAAATCAATTAAATAAATCAATATCGTGTCGATTTATTCAAAAATATGTAGAAACTGATCATTAATCAAAAGAAGGACCTCAAGTTGTACTTTGATTTGGGTTGGAAGACGCCTAAACCTGTCTCCGACAAAAATATATTCAATATTGTTTTCTAAGTAAATAAATAAATATTCCGCTTTTAACGATTTCTTAAACATGAGTTAATTCACGTAAACAGTTTCGAACATTAAATGTATTGTATCAATTTAATTTTGGGAATCTATTCCATAGCTGCAAGAAGAGAAATGTGATAGTAGACATGTTTAATTTGCTGTGTGGCGGCAGTTAAATGTTCCGCAAATTAAAACATCACAATATTGATGAATAATTACTATATTTGTTGTTTAAATGATTTAATATTATCCTCAGTAAGTATTGATGTAGTTTTCTTTGAGAACTTCCGAAATCAAAATTTTTTAATATATCATACGTTTTATGATACATCATAGCTATTAGGGGGATGCGAAAAAGTTAAGGTTTATATTTTCTGGTCACTGTAGCATAAAAAAAAAAGTTCCGATTGGGGCGTATTGAAATACTGAAAAAATATTGAAATCCGATTATAATTTCTGATTGCGCAAATTTTCCAAATATTCAAAAAAATAGAAATTTTTATACTTTTTAGAGGTTTTTGAGAAATTCGAAAACTTTGTCCTTCTTTTTCTAAATTTTAAAGTGAAAAAATCCACCGCTACTGATACATAAATTCTCCATTTGGAGAACAGGTAGGGCAAGTCTTTAAAATTTACGAAACAATGCAATATTTTGATAATTTTAAAAAGTAAGAACAATTATTGCTCCATAGTTTTTATTATTAAATGTATCCTACACAAGTTGTAATGGCTTTTAAATGTTTGTAATTTAGTTGAATCTAGCATTTCTTTTACTTGTTGAAGCGATCTTATGATCTGAAATTCAGACATAATAAATCTAGATTTCTGTGCTATTCTGACATAAAATACCTTGACTTTGGATTACTTTAAGTGAAGCTCCCGTCACTGCCTTCAATGTGTTCATTATCGTGCCCACATGCACAGATGAACGATCAGCAAGTTTTCCTGTCGAAGGAGTTCCCGAGTTATATTCACAGACAGACAGATAGACGGACATAATTCCCAAAATAGATTTTTCCGACTCAAGAAGATTTATAACGTGGAGATCCATTGAAATAAATAGCACATATATTTTGATGATTACAATACATTCTTTTTGCATATATCGCATACAACAGGGCAGAAACAAAGACTCGAACTTAACAAACATATTATTACAGAAAAACCTTTCCGTAAAAGTTCCAATAAGCTCAATAAAAAATAATGACACTTTAATCACACAAAATACGAAATACAAGTAATAAATTATCGTCAAAATACGCATAAAACAGCATCTGCAGAAATAAACAAATTACAAACGTGAGCAATTCTCTATTAAATAGACGGAATAGCACAGAGAACTCAGAGAGAATCAAGGAGACTACTCAAGGAGACTACTCTCAACTACTCGTTTGAACTTAACTCAACTGACTGACTGCATGCCGCTTTTTATAGCTCCCGTGATATGACATCGAATATTCTAGAATAAAGGTCGGAATTCGAATCCTAATGGAGCTACTTCGATGATTCTCGAAGATTCAAGGTCTTTAATTTTTGTTACCAAATAACCACCAAGGTCAGGAGTCATTGATCCGGCATTCATTTATCATTCGTTAGACTTATCTATAAAACTGTTCCCCTTACCGTGAAATTGCGCAAAGAATGAATATTACAATTTCCTAACAAAATAAAGAAACTATTATTTTAAAATCGGTATCCAAAACCCGATGAAGTTAAAGGTGACTTAGAATCATTATTTCGTCTTCAGAACTGAAAGTTTACAAATTCGAAATTCGATTTTTTTAAATATTACCATTAATATGTAAAATCGAGCGGTGTTGTACCACTTGCTTACAGCGGTATTTGCGTATATATCATTAGCGTTTATTCAATCATCTATAATTTATAGACAAGAGGAATTAGATAGTTATTAACTTTGGTCTACTGTAGTTTATAGCTGCTGGCAAAATAATTTGAAGAGTGGCACTGAAATAGAAAGTTTGATTATTTGGGCATAAAAATTATTGGCATTTCAAAGTCTTTTATTAAAATTTAAGGTATAGATGTTGATAGAAAAAAAATTCTTATTTTTATCTGTATGCGTGTATATATGATAAAAAATATCGTTTCGAAGAATTTCTTAATACATTTTTATCCTAGTTCGTAAAATAACATTTTATATTTGTTTAAACTCATTATGCGAGAATCATCCAAATTAGAGAGAATTATCCGAATTTTAAAAAAATGTATGTCAACTCTCACCAAATCCTGATTCTAGATAACATTTAAACTATCGCAATCTCATCCAAAAAGCGTTATGTCAGATAGTACTAATCAATTACTTGTACGTATCTGTCACAGCACGCAAGTGTCATATTATTGGAATCCGACAAATTC
>JAPMOR010083358.1:231761-244590 GCA_026543865.1 Argiope aurantia
CAATGAGCAATGATGAATAATGTTTGATTTCAATCAGCCTGTAAAAAGACACCCAAAACGTAGATTTGGTTTAGACATGCATTAATAATACACAAGTACATTTAATAGAGAATATGCAAGAAAGTTTCGTGGAAACCTCTTCCGTTGGTTACTTTCTAATATCTAAAGAATAGAAAGATAAAGTTTTGCAAGATTAGAAAATTTGACCCTGCGTTTTCTGTAAATTTCCATATTTGAAACGTTCCTAAGTCCGAAAAATACATTTTTTTTAATTACGTAAATAAGGCTACCCGTTTACAGACATGATAATAAAAAATGCAAAGTTCTGTACTTATGAAATTATATTTATTATTTGCGAATACGATTGAACTCAAAAAAAGTAACAACTTGTAGTGAATAGCTTATAAGCCAGTTAGAAACTACGCTACCTGAGCAATTGCTGTTGTATCGTGGTCATGTTACTCGGCTGCGAACAAGGTCCCAGGTTCTATCCTAGCTCATTACAATTCACAACAAGCTAGATTATGAACGCGAAAAATGAAGAGAGGATATTAATGTTCGATACTTTTCCACTGGCAAAATACGGTGTGGTAGATTGTGATGAGCGAGAATAGAACCTATGACCTTGTGGTTAGTAGTCCAGTAACATGACCACGATACAAAAGCAATTGCTCGGGTAGCGTAGCTGTTAACTGGTTTATAAACTATTCAGCACAATGGAAAGGATAATGTTATTATCAAAAAAATATCAATTTCGAAATTTTGATGAGCCTATAAGTTTTAGAGTTGACTTCCCTGAGTCCGGAGAAGCCTTTTTTGATTATATCGTTTGAATATAGCGTGTTTCTTACCAATAGGTATAGCTAAAATAACTAAATCTCTTATGTATTGAGAGTGTGCTTTAATTTTGGGGGATTTTCAACTTCATGCTGACGTGATGTCAATGCATCAAATGATTCATCGGTTGCAGAGACAATGGTATAGCTTCTGCTAGACTGTGCGGCGAATATTTGATCCAACTGAACTTGATCCAGAGTTCGGTGGTTTGATCCAGTTTCGGTGGTTTCATAGACGAGGGCGAAAAAGAAGCTGCAGTTGCAGTTGTCTTTTTTCAATCTGCTGATTCAAACCTATAATAGTAGTCTTCTGAAAACTTTCTCGCATTGTCTCTAATAAAGGTGAATTTGTGTTTTAACAAGTTTTTTCTCAATGTATTGAAACCAAAATTTGAACAGAATTACAATTGCAACCAAAAAAATTGCATACCAAATGTGGTATATTTAAGTCATTGTGATTTTGAGTTATTGCATCATTTACATGCTTCGGAAAGTATAAACCGATAGACGCTCAACCCCTCGTTGGATTTGGCTCAAAAATGGATAGACGACTACAAAATAGACGTTAAATATGTATAACAAATTTTGTACATCTGACTTTCTTCGTCTTGTAGTGAACAAATTAATTTAGATTAGCCGGACAGACAAACTTCCCCTAAATAGATTTTGCTGAAAATTTGATAGAAATCTGCAAAACATTTGTAAAGACCACGCACCAAATTTCATCCATCTAGCTGAAAGTGTTTTATGTCAGCTTTGTCACGGACTGACAGAAAAATTGACAGATATTTTACAAAAACAACTGCCCGTTATCATCTTTTTGAAAGGAAGATCCAAAATATGGAGATTCGTTAAAATCCCACCTTCGAATTTTTTGACGATGGAAATGTTTGCGTTATACTTCGTATACGTGAAAGTAAAAATGATTATCTACCTAATTAACACAATAAAATGACTCGTACCATATTGCAACATAAACGAAGGGTTTTCTACGAATGTTAACAACTTCTTTTGACTCGAGAGTTAATGACTCATAATCACCGGACCATTTTTTCGATGCGAATGCTCGACTCTTGACATTGTAAGAACGTAGATCGATATTCCACCACAAAGTGCTACAAACTATTTAACTCCCGATGTTTGGTAAATGTTTGTGGCGACACGTATCACCGGATATATTTGCATTCAAAATTGGGCAATCAATTTTAAAATAGTTTTCGTGTAGTCTGAAAATGGCATGTTAATTTAACAAAACCATAAAGATATATTTTGTGATGAGTCTGAAGGGTACCCTTTCATTTCTGTGACATGTACACGTGTTCGCTAAATTTTAAAAGAAAAGTAATTATTTGTTCTTAATTCTAAATGATCTCAAAATTTAATCTTACTCCTTAAACGAAATTTAAAAAAAAAATGCGTGAGAAGAAAGTCGGGTACAAAGTTGAATCTCTTGTTTTCGTTCAATTATTTAGCAGAATGATTTTAGAAGAAGACATTAAAATCACCGTATTGTTATGAAGACGTCATATCCATCTGGCGATTTCTTCTACTTCAGATAAACTCACAGATCTTGTATGGAATTATTAATATTAAAAATAATTTTAATTTGACTTGGTATTAATTTAATTCTAACAATCCTTTTTCAGGTAAAATTATTTTATAGATTTATCCACTTTAGATTTTTAAACAAGCTGAATTTCTTTTTCAGAATTCATTATTGATTATTGAAATTCATTATTGATAAAAAGGAATATGGACAATATATAAATAAAAAATATAAGATTTTGAAATAATTTATTAAAGAGCTTTTATAAAGAAACGTTACTTTAAATTCCTCGATACAGGAAAAAAATATTTTCTGTGTATTAATAAAAACTGGAGTAGTTTGTTAATAATAATATTGTTAGTGATACTCAGATATGTCTCGTCAGCTGAGAATTGAACGGAAATTAATTTTCTTGAGATCATCTTTTTTTAAAAAAAACTACTGCTATTTATTCTGAATAATATATGCAACGTAATATTTCAATTTTTTTCTTAACAATTTAAAATGATAAAATAAAGATTTATGGTAATAAATAAGTGAATAAACGTTTTTGGAACTCTTAATATTATTCTGTCTAAAGTTCAAAAAATATTGAAAGTTTTAATCAAAATTTTATCAAGAAAATTATTGATAAAAACTTTCTGATTTTTTTTTTAGCTCCGGCAAATTTAATTTCCGAAAAAAAAATCAGAAACTTCTTAAAACTGAAGGCAATTGTTCCGATTTATTTAAGTCCAAAAGTCCTATTAAAAGTTTAGAATAAAAACTATGATTCTGATTCTCAACTAACAGAAATGAACACTATCTTCGAGCCATTTGACAAACATCAAAATAAATTGTTTCATTTATGAACGAAACAAAATGGATCAAAATTGCTTTCTTCAGCAAATACATAAATGATCACCTTTCCACCGGGTTTGAAAAATTGAAGGATAAAATACAAAGCTCATACTATATTTCACCTGAAGTTATATGTTTGAAATAAGGAGAAAGCATTCGTTACACTTAAGTCATTTTTGCTCTGAGACCCGAAACACAATACTCGACACTCTGGAATGCCCTGGGGTTGTTTGCAAAGAAATTGCGTCCGTGGTAAGTGGTTGGATGATTATCTCTTTGGTATTTTCTTTATGAATATATGAAGTTAAAAAGAGTGACAGTTTTGAATTCTTTTCTTTAAAGTAATAAAATATTATTCTGAATATAATTTTCAGAACAGAAAATATAATAATGATTTTTAAAAGCTTAGGAGTTTTTTTTGTTTGGTTGTTTTATGTCAATAAGATTTTCTTAAATTTTTTATTGATTCAATTCAATGAGATAAAATGTTGACTTCTGGCATAATGTTTGTAAATATTTCATCATTTTTTAATTTTATTCATCTGGCAGTTTTATATCATTAAACAATTTGTTGCATTTTTATATTGCTTAAAATATTCAAAGGATTTATATGCTTATATTTTTGTATGTGTATTATCTGCGTGAGTCTGTTTGTTGGAAACAATTTATATATTTAATTACCCTAAGAAATGCCTTTACCAATGTTACTCTTAAGAATTATACTACTAGATTTTCATTCAATATTTGAAAAAGCATCGAAAGAATGAATTTTTTTGGAAAATAGAAGAATATGGATGATTTCTAAACAAATAATATACACAGTTTTCAGATGATGAAATATTTTAGATTGAAATAAATAATTAGTGCTTTACATTTGTTACTTATTTTTTAACACATATTTACATATTACATTTTTATAGATTTGTTATTGAATATTAAAAAATATTCTGGACTTCTTTGATTACTACAGCTCGAATGCATTCTTTTAGTTACAGTTCTTTATATTTATTTCAAAATTTTTCAAATTGTCCTCTATTTTGAGCAGATAGCATAAATTTTTTATCACACTTCGTCACTATACATAATTCACATATGGAAATAAAAATTAATGGAAATAAATTTTGAATTTAAGTTCATAAGTTAAATAAATTATATGGGATATATATTTGGCATTATTTTAAATTTCTCTTCGGAAAATTTAAATTTTTTTTAACGTATTTTCTGATGTGATAGATTTAATTTTTGTCAAATTTATTGCATTTTACATTTATTGGTCTATTTATCTACAAATTTAGTTAGAAAAGAATTAATTGAATAATCAACGTGAAATATGTTGCAAAAGTTATTTTTTAAATCACCCATTAATCTTTTTGTTAATGTTTTGAAGTTAAATGAATATACTTGAAAAAAGTATATTTTCGTTTTGTATATTTCTTTTAAATCTTGGTATTTGGCAAATCATTTTTAAACCATCAGCAATCAAAATATATAATACTTTACTTATCTTTTAACTTAATATGCCTTATTTATTAAGTTAAACTCAGTAATTAAACCTAAATATGTGTTGCTTATCAAAGTTTTGTGAAATTTAAAGAATTTTCTCGCTTTGATCTTCCAATGACATATTATATTTTTCAACCAAATATTTCATAAGATTTAATAAAAGTTTTTGTATAAGTTATTCTTAAATATGAATAGAACTAATTAATAAGACTATAGAGGTAAATAAAATTTTTTTAATTTTTTTATATAGTCTAGAAAATATTTCAGAAATTGTTATGTTTTTTAGAATTTCAGAATTGCTGTTTTTTAAAACTTCGATCTTTGCTTATACTTTCAATCAATAAAAGTCACATATTCTAGATGAATATAGTGGGTATAAAAATTTAAAGATCTGATATTCCTCTTGTTCTGTATGGGGAATAAAAACATCATATTTTAATACATGAATAGAAACAGCGCCGAAAATCTTATTATTATTTACTGCGTTTGTTTAGTAGAAACACCAGAAGCCCATCATTTCATTTCTGGGAGTGTAGGAAACATGTCATCCAGTTTGAAAATTATATTATTTATTAAAACACAAAAAATATTTTATCAATTACACCATTAGCAATTTAAAAAGCTGCTACAAATGTAATACAATACTTCTGTAGCAACGCAATTTATCGAAGAAGAATTATCTAAAATTTAAGGATAATGGTTAAAGATCATTTTCTAATAAATTTCATCATTGGTGAAAGATACCTTAAATGGTGGATTTATAATTACATTTTACTAAAAAACAAATAATAATGCCATACCATTCCATATAAGAAACATCGGCTGTATATAATTTAACATAGTTTAGTTTTTCCATGCACTTTTATCGCATAACTGTTACTAGGGGTGAAACATGTGTCAGATTGTTTTAGATACGTAACGTGAAATCCTTGTTCATCTTTGTTACCGCTTCGTTTGCGCGATTTGTTAGAATCTTGCAACCATGCGCTGACTTGGCTTCAGCGATAAACTTTATTGTAACCCTGCTGACATGGGATCAGTTTTCAAAAACAGTTTCGTACTGAGTCGTCGCGGGGTCGGTGAACCTCGATGAAATAAAAGGTTGGCTTTCGAATTGTCGTTTGATTTTATATAAGATACAGTCCACTTATTGAAAAATTGAAATGAACCTGCTTAAACTTATGGTAAATTCGTACCAATCTTCAATAAACAAATGTATAAATAAAAATAAAAAAAAATAAGAAGAATTGATAGAATTGAAAATCAAGGAAGGTGAGTAAGACGGACATTTTTATAAATGTGTCCGGTACAGAGCAATTTGAGATTATGAAATATATTTTTTAAACACAAAAATAAAATGATTCAAAACAAATGCTAAATACATTTGCTAAAAATAGTAATTATTTAAATACATTTATTTTATGTTGTACGATATTCTTATGACAAGATGTATATTTTTGTACATTTTGTCATACGAATTGATGATGATGACAGGATGCATATTTTTGTACATCTGACAAGACAATATGTATATTTTTGAACATCTTGTCATACATGTACACAATGTATATTTTTGTATATTTTTTGAAGTACCTATAGTACATAGCATCATAATTTTTTTAAAAAATGCGTTGATTTAAGTTGTAAGTACACAATGGGAAAGAGCTTGCCTTTAAATATGCTTTTTATCCTTGCTATAAAACTTGAATGATCTTAAAAATTCAGCACGACCATTCTCATACGTACAATGGAAGTATCATAGAATGTTGCCACTTATCAACTAAATGAATCATCAAGGTCAGCAAGACTGACCACCTATAAAGATCTTTGACAATTTTTCGACTATATTTTTGCAGCATCCATCCAACCCCCCCCCCCCCCCTTAATAACTTTATCATGCGTCCCATTATTCCTTTTATCATACAGGTGTTATAAGCTCACCAAAAAAAACCACACCTTTAGCTGTCCCAAACTGAGCACTTAGTGATGGAAACTCTTGAAAATAGTGGGGTCTAGGTTCATACTTGTCGTCCCCCTCCCTATCCGTATGTCGATGGGGGTAAAAGATGCAGAATTATACGACTCGCAGAAGCGAGGAGCTATGTCGCATTTTTTAAGAAAATAAAATCTATTCTACATTGTAATTATGAGTAAAAATACTTAATTTATTGTTGTTTATTGAAATCACATCTTAAATCATAATATCGATTTTTATTGCTTATAATTATTGCTTTAAATATTTATATCTTCTACGAAAAATTCTCCTGATTCTTCTTATCTAATTTATTTTACAACAATTCCAAAAGATCAATTCACTTTTCCTGAATACGATTGGCTGTTATTTTTTTGTTGTTGATTAATCGGACTTCTCTCTGAATAGAAATAAATAACAAAATCTTTTAGGCTTATTTACATCCAGTCTGGCGCCACTTTCTCCTTTCTCATCTTCTCCTCGCACTCCAAACATAGCATTTAAGAAGTGTTATGGTTGGGTTATGCAGTAAATATTTATGTTTTTATTATGTTGGAGTTTTATTTTATTGGATCTATGTCTATGTTTGTGTTTTTATTATGTTGTTTATACAAATGCTACTCATTTGTATTTTCAGTCAGATATTTGTCTGACTATCAGCTAAAATATGTTTGAGTAATTCAGCGGCATCTATGAATGGAAGGGAAAAAAATATTATTTACAAGGAGGATAGACGCGATGAAAAGGAAACATATGCAAAAATCAATCATAGAAAAGCGCGCCAAATTGAAATAGATAATCACATCATGCATAAAATACACATGAAGTAATATCAGAAATGAAAGTGATTTATGAATTGCGCGATTACAGAATGATTACAGAATAAATCTTAATATTTCCCTTATTAATGCATCCATAAGTATGATTATACGGGGCTACAGAACAATTTATATTGTTTATATTGTATCCTTTTGTAAAAATATAAGTACAGTATACTCCCGACTATCCGGTTCGCGACTATCCGACTTCCGTACTATCTGGCCTAGTTTTCTTTATCGTAAGTAATTGAGAAAGGCAAGGCATTGCATTGGCAGAATTAACAAGGCACTGGTACGATCCTCCAAAGTGTCATGGACAAAATATGTTATAAGTTGTGACAGGAAAAGAGCAGCATTCTGCTCCTTGTTCCGTTACTAACGGACCTCAATTGTTGTCGCTGTTCCTAATTGTAACTATACAGTACGTACAGGATTTGTAAATCGTTCTTGGGGTATGCTTAATGTTTTATTAAGTATACCACAGTGAAATGTACAGCATGTTAAAATGTAAACAGTTTATATCATTTAACTTACTTTTTCTCTAATTAATTTTAGCAGTGCAGTATATAAGCATATGTAAACTACCAGTGCAGAGTCTTTCCTTTTATTTCAACATGTTAACGGCAACTACTTCCATGTTTCACCGGGCCGCGGCTGCTTTCATATTCTACGTGGCTTGAGATAATGGAGGGCTTAGTACTCAATAAGAAGCAAGAAAATACGTATTATAACAGTCAATTTTGGTATAAAAACTTTGTCGTCTGGTATTGGATGGCAAGGAAATGACTTCATAGAACTCCGACTTATCTAACGTTTTTGTTATCCGAACTGTCCTTCCCCCACATTAAGCTGGATACTCGGGAGTGTACTGTAGTTTGGAATTCTGTAAGATATTTAATATCAACACAATTGTTTATTAAAATCTCTTTCATAGATTTGAATTTCATATCTAAATGCTTCATATTTCATACATTTTTTTTCTTTAGTAATATTTTTAATGACATTTTTGTTTTCTTCATATATTGAATCATTGTCAATAAGAGAAATTTTATAAAAAATTTATAAAATAAGGACTTTGCATAAATTTACTTAAATAAATTATTTCAATTTTGTGAAAGGAAAAGATATTGTTACAAACCTGCAATTCGGCTTCCCAGCATAGTTTGTTCCATCAACAGAAAGACTGTTTTAAAGTCATCGGTATTAGACGGAGTCCGTGGCGCGTCAGAGGTCCCAGAGCTTGGCGACCATTTGGCGACTTGGTGATGTATTTGGCGAATTTGGCGCCAAAATGGATTATACCCGAAACATCGAGAATTTTCCCGATTCGTCCAGTAGGAATCAAGATACGCCTCGAACGTTCCTGATTGGTTGAGAGGCTTCTAGCCCCGCCTCCTGATACTTTTAAAAGGGTTCGCAGCTGTCAGAGGGAGTCGGAGTCGAGTTGACGAAGTCGAAGACAGAATGGACGGAGTCAGTCGAAGAAGAGTAGTCGGAAGCGACGGAGTCAAGATAGTGCTGAACTGAGCTGTGCGCTACTGTCTGCAGTAGATTCTGGTTGTATGCTGCTGTGTATGCTACACGTCTCGGCTGAAGATAGTCGTCTCTGTGCTGTATATAGCGTTCTTTACACCATATCACTTCCGCTATCCAAACGAACCCCCCGGTAAAATTCGTAACAATGTGTTAATTTCGCTTTTTACAGCGCCATAAAATATAACAATTTCGAAACATTAATACGTAACCCGACATAGACTGTCTGTCTCTAATATCAGGAGCCCTATATGTATCAAATAAAATCAAAAGAATTATTTAACTTTCTATAAATAAATTTTAAATTTACAGTATCTTTCAAATACTTGAAAATCGTTTTGCGTCTTGTACAGGTAGCAATATTTGCCCTGAAGCCGACTGAAGCGGCTCAAATTTCAAGTCTTGTTTTTACAGGAAAATATAATAAAAAGAACTTATTGATCCACGAAAAGGTCCTTCAAATAGTTCACAATTTAAAAAACCTACTGGAATAGATTTCGGTTCTTTGAGTCTACAGCAGTTTTTATTTCTGTTAAAATGCTTTAATATGCTAACAATATAATGCAATTAAACAAGCCGCCATTTTTTTATGCAAACACAAATTTTATTTCTAGAAATTTAATAGTAAGTTCAGGTTTAAACATTTCGAATTTGTTTAGAAAATAATAACAATAATTTTCGCTTCAATTGGATCAGATTCAATTAATAATAAATCGTTGATATTTTGCCTTTTTCTTTCCGAATGAAAAAGACCAAAAAAATATAACTGATATTTAACTTCGTTTACATTTTGTAGGAATTAGAGTTGTTTGATTGATCGATTCAGGTGTAATGGTGCAAGAGCCATGTTTGGCCAAACTGTGCCAATAAAATGGTAAAAATTAGGAATTTGAGAAACCACTGTTTTAAAGCTTTGCTTAAGACCATACAGACTTTTATTAATTTTGCACATTCTTCTTGTCGCATTGGCATATAGCCATATGGTTGTCTCATATACTTCATCAAAATATGAAAATCCATGAAGTAGGATGCAAATTTTCTTAAAAAGAAGAAAATCAAAACCAGAATTAAAGATTAAAAGAGAAAACGTTTCAGTACAGTTAACGCTTTCGTCGACCAACAGAAAATCGTTTTACCTACAGTAACAAATTTCGACAATTACCGTACACTTTTTGAGTAGCATTTACTAAGAAAGAGTTTTCCAAATTTTAATTAAATTTTTAATGAAAATTAGTTGAAATGTAATGTTTCGCTTCAATAATTTTGGAACATATAATATCAATTTTTTTCGCATCAATTTAAAAAATTTCAAAATTAATTTTTCCGAGTTATTAATTTGATTTCAAAATTTTTTTAAATTACTTTTATGAAAATAAAAAATAAATATTTTTAGGCATATTTTATTACAATATTTCAGACGATGTTAAATTTGTATTATTGCTATAATTAAGATTAATATTATAGAATTATTAATTAAAATTACAGTGATGCTGTAATTAAATGCTATTACAAATCTAAATTATGCTTCAATTAAAATTAAAAGTATAGAAATTAATATTTAAAAAATAATATAAGACTGATAATTCATGCTCAGAATATTATCATGCATGAAGTTTTGAATTAGGTTTGAGTGTTTTTGAAGTTTTTAATAGATGGTTATTTAAAAATAAAGCATATAGAATATTTCTTATTAGAATCCAGTATAAGCAAAAATCCAGTATATCCAGTATAAGCAAAATAAATCTTAGTTAAATAGTATTCATATGAGAATGAAGTTAAAGTTATATTTGTTGTTGACCTAATAAATTATGATTTCCCTGATAGAATTATTAGTTGTCAGCAAATAATAATTCTTGGAATGGAAGAATAATGAAATGGAAGAATTGCTTTTAAATTTTCATTTGCTTTAAAATAAAACTATGTTTCTATTCATTTCTTTTGTGGTACTTAATTTATTGAATGGTATTTATACTACTGGATTTGTCTTTTGTTAAAACTAAAGATCACATGATTCTATTTGCATTTTTAAGAAAAGTAAAAATAAACAAAAAAAAGTGTCAAAAGGTAAAAATAGTTTGGGAAAAAAGATGTTGAAAAATTCAAGCGTTTTTTTTTTTTTTTTTTTTTTTTTACGAAAATCAATTTTTGATAGAACTAAAAATAATGGGACTTTAAAATGATAAATCGTGACTTAGATTCCGTCAAATACCAAAGCCATCATATTTTATCCAGTGTCATAAATTACTTGACGTGAAATACACTGAACCATTTTCCCCCATAACACGCCCATATTTCTAAACTACGAGATGAAACTGTTTCCGATGTGTATTCTTCTAAAAGCAATTTTTTAAAGAAAATATTTTATAAAAACCTACAATTTCCAGCATTTTTACTCGAACAGATTACGGTGAAATGAACTTTAAACAAACTCCTCTTAGAAGACAATAGATATTTTAGATCATGAAACGTTTTTCTTTTTATAGGACGATAAAAAAAGAAAGTATATCAGTTTAGAGTTAAGACAAAAAGGAGCTACCGAGCTAAACGCGATACAATTTTGCACGTGTACTATTTAAATAGCTGATCCCAAACCTTTAAACATTGCAACACACTTTATCTTTGGCACATTGAATATTTTTTTTATAGATGAACAAAAGACATATTTCCGAAAATGTTTTATGAGCCAAAAGCCACAGATTTGAGCAACAAGCAATGCAACGGATGATCATTCTTTATATCCGTCATACTCTCTCTTTGAAAAGACATCTGTTTGTTTTTAAATTTCTTTTCATTTGACACGAGTTGCTTGTTTGTGTATTGTGCTATTGTTCCACCAAAAGTTGAAAATTTAGACAATGTAGAATCGATATTCAAAGATAGAAAAACAACAACTTATGCTTCGTCATCAGAAACAAAAGTGGCAATGTATTCAGAATTTCGGCAGTAAAATAGGCATGAAAGGAATAAGAGAATGTTTGATAGACTATAATGGACATTTTTACTCAAAAAATAAAATGTGAGCTTTTACATTTTAACATTGGCTGAATTTGTACACATTCAGTTGTGGATTTCATTTGTTTAGAATTCAGAGTATATTTTCGACAAGTTTGCTTTCTTTATTTTATTTAGTTTACAAAATATGTTTGTCATGGGAAAATTAAGTCGAAAAATATTAATAGATACTTGTAGAAAATTGAAGATGAATATGTTACTATGAAATACAAAGAAATCAAGAAAGTGCATTATAATATTATACATAAAATTGTATTATAACAGTTTTCCTTTATTCGGACGTATAGTAACGAATACGTCCAAATAAAAGATGCATAAATTTTTTCATATTTTTAATGAATTTTATTGTGACGAACATGCCCGAATAAACAATTTTGAAAGGATAAAGCCTTTTATGAAACTTTTTTTAGCTACTTAAAACACTAAATATTATATAATTAATATAGAAAACCACTGTTACCTAGCTTTTTCATGACCATCATGGAGATAAAATTTGTTAAATGTACCAGATAAATTTGAAAACTTTAAAGCTTAAACCACATTTAATTAAAAATTTGCTGTACAACGAATTATTATCAAGAACTCAAGTAGAACAGAAATATATAATTCTTTATAAAAGAAACTAAGAAATAATAAAATAAATCATTGAAGGTAAAGTAAGTAATTTCTCTAAAATTTAAACTTGCAAATTCACTCCTGAAACATGTTTTTCTAGTTTTACATCACACCTCAAAAGCAGGGGGGGGGGGAATCAGAATTTTATTTCAAG
>JAPMOR010083358.1:244690-255001 GCA_026543865.1 Argiope aurantia
TATATATTTCTAGATATATCTTTGAATGGCTAGAATTCAAGAACATTATTATATATATTAAATTTGAGCGAAAGAAATTATATGTCAATAAAGGACGCTAAATCAAAAAAAAGAATCAATAAAATTAAAGTTTTATAAAAGGACCGAAAATTAAACTCATTTTTCTTATTGTGAATATGATAAATTTTCAATCCACTTTAGTCTCCTGCGAGTAAAACAAAATCCATTTTGGGCTTTGAGAATTACCTTTCACACTTTTATAAATACAAATTACTTTTCACTACTTTAATAACACTTAGTTTTTCAACTGTACGATAGATGGCGCCAACTGACATGGATGATCAAACCTATGCTTAAAAGAAAGTGAATGTCTGCAATAAATCTAATCTTCCCCAACAAAAGATGTTGAGGCAGTTGACAAGCGAGAGGCGTGTCGGAGGCAGAAAGGAACAAAGGACTCTTTTGTCCTCTATTTGATTTTATCCTTTAATTTCTCTACTGCCTCCATAAAATAAAAGGAACATTTAATTGGAATTACTCCGCTTTGTAGGCGGTCAGATTTAATTTCTATTGGGGAGATTTTTTAAATGTCTGCAAAGTTTATCGGGAGAGTTAATTATAATGGTGAAAAATAAGTAATAATTATAAGGAATCGGGCAATAAATATAATCTTGAATCAATCCATTATTTTTCTTTCAAGCGCCATAAATAATGCTTACAAGAGAACATGTTTTCATGTGACAGAAGTAGTGAATTATCAGGGTGTCCTATTCATTATTACTGCAGAGTGACCAAAATTTTCCAAAGGCATTTTTTTACAAAATCTATCTGCTAGTTCTGTCAAGAAAAATAATAATAATAGATGGCATATGTTAGAAATATTTTTTTTATATGAAAAAGCATAGAAAACAAAAATCAGTTCCTCAATGCTTGCAAAAACAAATCAATTTTTCTCTTTTCTCAAAAATTCATTCAAAGTAACACGTTTTAATGTTTCTAAAATAGAGGAAAAAAACTTAGTCGTTTTCAATTATTTAATAGTATAAACCTATGAATTAGTTGGAAACAGGGCCCGACTAATTGGGGCCCGGGGCAAAAACATTTTGGGAGACCCCTCTCCGATTCACTACTTGAGTAATGAAGAACCGTGCATAGAACTTGTCTATTGTATTTTTCGTTAATTATTTCAAAATGCTATTTAAACTTAAAACTAAAAATACTCTTAGTCTTAACTCGAAGTACCTCAATTAATCATTGAATTTAAAATGCAATCTGAGAAAATGCTAAGGCAAGATTTATATTAGAATGCTTTCTACAACTATCTTAAGCATCTGTCTATAAGAGAAACTCCTAAATCTCATAAACTAAATATTAGTAGATTTTTAACTGAAAAATATGCAAATTTCTCAACAGTTATTTTCATATGTAGGAGTATTTAATTATTTCTTGTGTTTATTGCATACAAACAAAACAAACTTCATTATTTAAGAAAGGTAATTATTTTATCAGTCTCATTTTATTATGATAAATATTGGGATAAAGGCCGAATATTTATTCTAACAGAATGAAAAATATTCAGACCGATTCCCTATTCAAATTCTAGTAAAAAGATAATTTTTAATGCGCAAGCATTAAAGATAAATTTTACATAAAAGGTGGATATATATTTATAGGTCATTTAGCTACTAAAAATTCCTCTTCTTGCTGACATTAGGGCAAAATTCAGCTAAATTTTCGCAATTTCGATGGCTCAATTAAGCCAATCAGAAGCCCGTATATTTGTAAACATATCGCATTTTGCGATATGTAAAAATGCAGGCTTTTGAATGGTCAAATTTGTCCATGGTCATTACGAAAATTTAGCTGAATTCCGCCCTAGAAAGCCATGCATTTTAGAAATACAGATTTTTTTGTGTTCATACGATAGATCAATGAAGAAGCTAATATAAAATTGACGGATTTTAATCTGTACCGATATTTTGTTTAAAAAAAGTTTATTACAGGAGGAAACATAAAATAAACTTTCTATTCGATTTGGGGCACATAAAATAAACCTTCTATTCGATTTGGGTCTCCCCTCCCTCTGATGTGGGGGCCCACGGCAACTGCCCCGTATGCCCCTGCATTAGTCAGGCTCTGGTTGAAAACTGACATGCATTAAAGATAGGAAGAAGTGGAATGAGTTAGGTAGAAGTAGAATGAGTTAGGTAGAAGTAGAATGAGTTAGGTAGAAGTAGAATGAGTTAGGTAGAAGTAGAATGAGTTAGGCAGAAGTAGAATTTAATTTCTCCGCTTAGGCTCTGAAATCTCTTTACTAATTTGAAAAATGGAGAAGTATCGTTTCAATTATTTAACTGCGCAAACCTATGAAATAAGCTATCAAGAATAACCAATAAAGTTGTATTAACTTCATGACCAATAATCACACCAATTTAAAATTAAAAAAATATGATTATACATTTTTAATAAATGCTAAAATAGCATCTAAAGAGATAGAAGTTAATGCATAACTTTACGAAATATCTTTCTCTCTGCGTGTCATCCCTCAAACGGATAAAAGCGGCCAAAAGTGACAGTTTCAGATTTCTGGAACAAACAATACACAGCTGATTTTTGCTTTTGAGTGTGTATATAGTTTTACAAAATGAATAATCCGTAAAGAAGCTGAAAATGTCAAAATATATCAAAACCTGGCATGATGGGAACAAGAAAAAAATTCACTCAAAATTTCAACAGTTCCTTCAAGTGATTTCGTAATTTTATCGGTAGTACATGGATTGAAACCAAAAGCATAAATTAAAGCAATTAGAGCGGACTGTATATGAAATACGGAATACTTAGGAATGCAGACGCTGATAGAGATCCTTACAGATATTCTGGATACTATTCTTAGTAATGGTATGCTGTCTACACAGGTTGCTATAATAAAATAATTTGAAAAGTCCTCCTTAGTGGTTTTTTTTATTTCTATATCTGAGTAGCATTTTCAGTAAGTCCTAGATTATACAGGAGAAAGTATTGTCCACACTGTACATGGTTTTGATGAGTTGACGTTCGAATTTTGACGTCAGATTGAGATCAGACGAGGAAAGTCTGAAACCTAAGAGTGGATTATAATAGGGCTGTAATAAATACCTGCCTGTAATAAATTCTTGACCTTATAACACCTTTTTTCTTCACCTTCATTATCTGTATATCTTCACTCGCGTGTTATGATGGAGCGACAAGCTTTGATTCACTTCTTCATCCTATCAAAATAGAATCGTTTGATAATAATAAATTTTTATGTCACTTCTGCCAACTCATTATAGTCAAACTATGAAAATTCCAAGGGCCGCGGCGGTCTGCTGGTAAGGTCTCGGCTTCGGAACCGGAAGGTTTCAGTTTCGAGACCCGATTCCACCGAAGAACCGTCGTGTAAGGGGGTCTGTTACACGTTAAATCCGTCCTGACCAAACGTCCTCCCGCTGGTGTGGAGAGAGGGGTGCCAGCTCAGGTGCCGTCCTCGTCATCTGACCGCGGTTCAAAATTACGAGGTCCGTCCCAAAATAGCCCAAGTGTTGCTTCAACCAAAGTTGTTGTGTTGCCAAACCCAAAAAAATGAAAATTCCAAGGAGTTTGTTGAACAGAATTTCCTTTGATCTGAAAAGTGCTTTTTCCCTAGCGACTTCTCTCAAATTTTTTCACAACACCAATATTAGAAAACAATGCTATTTTTTTCTGCAAATAAAGAAAAATTGAAATATATATTATTCCTCCTGTAAAAGAAATATATCATGTTTATATCAAATCACGCACGAATTTGTTTGGTGCCAATTGTTTTAAAAATACCTAGAGTTTAATATGACTTTCATCGAATTAAAAAAAAGTTTTGCTTTAAAAAAAAAAGATAAAATTATATATGAAAAAACGATTTATCTTTTTTATGAGTGAGAGAAAAAATCATTCTATGGGTAATACCGAAAAGTTGCAGATTTTTTTTTCTTTTTGTTTATTGCAAAATATTTTACAGCTTGATAGTCATTGGCAAGGAGACGAAAAAAATCCCCCAATTAAATTGCTACACGGAAAATTGGAGGATGGGGATATAAAAATCACACCTGTAAGCAAAAAAAAAACAAAAAAAAACAGTGTGTATGTGTGTGTGTGTAAGAGAGAGAGAGAGAGAGAGAGAATGATTGAATAATCAATAAAATTTAATTAAGAAGTTTTTATTATGAATACATTTTAATGAAACTTTTTTTAATGTCTGAATATTTTTTCAGTAGTAGTTTTTGCTGACAAATAGTAAAAATCTAAAAGGTGGTTTTCAAAAAAAAATAAATCATTCTGACCCTAAGGAAAAACTTTTACAAACTAAATTGAGTTAAACTGTTGGTGAAATTTACTGCAAAGTTTAATAAAAAATAATTTAGAGCCCTTAAAATGTGTAATTTTTCTGTAAGAAGTCACTATGAAAATGTTTCAGATCATAATATTAATAAATATGATTTTGCGCTGTATAACTGCAAAGAAAAACTCGCTTATCTAGAAGATTTGCGATAAAAATTGAATAAAAGAATCACTGCAGACATTCAAAGGAGAGATGAGGACAAAATAAAATAGATCTGTTATTAGCATATTAAGAATGAAACTCTAAAAAGAGGTAGACTCCGTGAACAGTGATGATTTCATTATCCAGCCATAACATCATTATTATTCTGCCAGAAAAACTGTAATCCTGTTTATAAAAACTAAAAAAAAAAAAAAATCCCTGCTGTCGAGATAGCCCGTGGCCGTTTCATACGCTGTGGGGAAGGAAAATTTACAGTACTTACATGTCAACTAAATAAAAGATGCCACTGTTTCATATAATCAGTGGTAGAAAACTTGCCTCGTTGAAGTTGGTGTTCAGTGTCAGGGTTTTAAGAAAGGTTTGTATTATATTCAAATTGATCATATTTACATTATTGTGGATTCGAATATTGTTACGAATCTAAGTTATTCCTTCCCTGCGCAGTTAATCTCATAGTAAGAAAGATAGATTTACAGATATTTTACAGAATTCTAAATGGATATGATATATCAGTGATCTGACGGGGGCTACAAACTTGGCGACCATTTGGAGTTTCTAGAAAATACAAGAATTATGTTGATATTTCCAGTAGGAACCGAGATCGGTCATTTCTTCTAGAAAATGGCACATAGACTATAAGCCTTCTTCTTTTTCTGATACGGAGACTATAAACGCGCACGCGCGCGCACACACACACACACACACCTGAAACTTAATCATCAAATGAATTCTCCCTTTGGATGGAGAATTCATTTGATGATTCAACTATTTTATTCTAAATGAGCTCTTCAACTATTTTATTCTAAGCGCTATATAATACTTAACTAATGATTTTCCGTCTATTAACATTTGTTGATTTGTGCAATTATTGTTTTTACGATTGCTCCGGCTGTGTTTTCCTACCTGTATTTTTAGTTTTTCTCTTGGGATAAAAGCATCATTATCAGATATGGAGGTTTTTGGACTTGAAAATATAATTCTGTATGCTTTACGGAACGAAGTAAATTTTGATGACTTTTCTTCCGTACATAAATGGATAGATTTCCATAAAAATATAATTCCTTAGTGGAATAAGAGCATAACGGTGACCAAGTAGTAAGGTCTCAGCTTCAGGACAGGCGATTCCAGGTTCGTGACCGGATTCCATTACAAATTCATCGTGTATACGAACCTGGTGCATGTTAAATCTGACGACGTGAATTAAAATATTCTCCCATTAATCTGGTACGGAAGTCTGGAGTGGGGGTACCAACTCAGGTGCCGTCCTCATCATCTGACAGGTTCAAAATTGCGAGGGCCATCCCAAAATAGCTCTCATATTACTTCCAAACGGGGAGTTAAAATAACTGAATTAAAGTAATTTTAATGGGATAAACATCTATTTCGGCTGTTCGTGAGCGAACTTACTTATTTTTATCAGACCTGTCTTTTAGTGTGGGCAATACCGAAATTAATCAGTTACCCAACAAAAGATAATTGACAACATTTCTTTAGAACAGTTCACTTCTTTTTCGCACACCCCACAGCCTTCTAAAATCATGAATGCTTCAGACATTCATAAAGACGGGCCATTATAACGAGGGAAAAGTCGATTCATCAGTCGCTTGTCAAGAAAGCAAAAGTGATGTCCTTCATAACCGATTTATTTGATCGTTCAGTTGCTATAGTAACGGTGGGAGCTTATTCTTCGAAAAAAGGCTTTCAAATCATTTTACGATATATATATTTTTTTCATTCTCCCATCAAATGGAAAAAAAAAAGATTGCTTCAAAGGCAGAAAAAAAAAGTAGAGACGAAATCGCCAAGGAATTTTTTAACGATTGCGGAAAAGAGAATTTAATATGTTCCCTGGAGGAATTTTAAGTGTTTTCCGTGCAGGGATCATCAAGACTTCTCGGATAGATCTCTGGAAATGACGATAATATGATAAAAAGACTTTGATGTCTTTGGGGGATATTTTATTATGCCTCTGAACGTAAAACTGGTATGATACATGCCTTCAATTTTCGCCATTTGATACTTCTACCTTCGAGCTACTTTCTTGTAGCATAAGCTAATGCAGTTTATTAATGAAATTCGATTTCGATTGTCATTTTTCATATCGATATAATGGTGGCATCACGTAGGGATGATCATTTCTTATTTTAATCGATACTATGATTCATACAATTTTTTCGAACGATGATAAAGAAATATTAAGAATATTTATATATTCTTTTTTTTTCTTTTAATGCAAACGAATGTTCGGAAAAAAATCGCACCCCAACTTTGAAACATCGTAGCATGATAAAATTTTAAGCTTCATTCATCTTCGTTTGCGTGATTGTGCCAGACGTCGTATTTTATAAGTGAAGATAAAGCAATTATTGTGCATTTTAATATCATCAAGTTAACATTTAGAGATTTGCAGCAATGATTCAAGCTTAAAAATCTTATCATATTAATAAAAACTAATGTGAAAATATTGCTCTAAAGTTAAAGTGCAAAGAAAGCATTTATTTTCAATCTTAATTTCCTCATTTGGCAAAATTACAAAAGGTGAAAATTTGGATGAAACAATAAAAATTAGTTTGACTTTTTTGCAATTAAAAACGTTATAGTTTATATTTTAACTTAATTTTGAGATATTTATTAAAATTAAAGAACAACTGCAGAAAAATAAAATTTGTTTAACTGAAAAAGATTTTTTTTTTCGAATTTTAAAGTGAAGTAAAAATTGTGTCACAGTAATATGCTTCGTAGTTATCGATGAAAAACATTCATCAATATTCAGTTGTTATTTGATTAATTTTTGTTATTAAAATTTTGAAATCGTTTTCTTTTACTCAAGAACTAACTTGTCGAATTCGGTATTCCATGTTAACCGGCTGTGCTGCAATTTCTAGATTAGATATTATATTGCAATCAATATATTATATTATATTGAATTATATTATATTGATATTATATTGCAATTTTACGTTACTTAATTAGCAAAAAGCAATCAGCTTAAAATCGTTATGATATTACAAAAACTTAATTGCAAGCACATTTAAAGTCTGTAAAATTATGATGTATACGAAGTTATTTTCTTTATCAAACAAGACAGTAGACTTCTGTTGCTTAGATTATTTCTTATTCCAAAATTTATGAAGTCCATGTTCTCAAAAATATTGCGATTGAAAATCGATAGTTTTTTTAATTCTTACAATTATCGGTAGAAACTGCTCTTAATTCGATGATACAAAATTTTCTTGTGGTTTTTGCGACATTTAGTGTGGCAATGAGTGTCTCATACTTAACGCTGGGAACGTCCTTAAAAAGATTCAGAACTAAACAGGATTAGCAAGGTGTATAAATAATTAAATATTATTAGAAATTTTATTCTAAAAATTAACCCCTTGCACAGTAAAAACGTGCTTGAAACATGTATCGAATCACTGAAGTTTTAGCATATTATTTGCATTATTTAGTATTTATTTTATTTAGTACTATTGAGTGCTTAGTGTAATGTTTTTGGAAGTGCTCACAATGAATATTTATTTATAACTGCGTTGAATTTAAGCTTTCAATTATTATTTATAATTTCCGAGGAAACAACAAAGTTGTATTTTGTTTTCTTTTCTTTTAATAGTTCCGCAAAATTGGGATATTCATTTATGATTACTCTGAATATTGAAAAAAAAAAATACCCACTAATCTTAACATCAAAATTTGAAAAATATATAGATATATTATCAGATGACATTATAATGCAAATTTTGCAGGTGAAAGTTTATATCTCGTTCTCGCTCAACAAGAAGAAAGTCATTAAAATATTTTTTCCAGGGAGATGCATCTACTAATCTCGAAATTTATTTTGAAGTCATAAAAACCGACTCAAGAAACCCACTGAAATCTCTAATAAAACTTTAGATCCAGAAAAGTGTTGTTAATTCTTTCTGAGAAATAGTTATTTCTACCAGTTATTCCTTATACAAGCCGCCTTTAGCGACCTTGCCAAGATGATGATAGGCTATTAAATGACTACTAAAGAATGTAATTTTCTGTTTCAGTTTATTTGATGCAACTTTTCTTATGAATTTAACTGAATCAAGCTTTAACAAATAATTGTGGGCATAAATTGAAAGTGTGTATACCATAAAAGTGTCAGTGGAAGTCCTACTTCGGAATTAATGTAATAAAAGGCAATTTTTTAAATCTTATTTCATTATTGACAAAACCACGAGGTAGAATATTTTGATAAATCAGTTTGAATTTCATAATATTAAAAGCGTTGAAACATTGTAAATAAAGCTTGAAAAATTTATTAAAAGTAAAGAAAAAACTGTACAAAAATAAAGTCGATCTGATTAAAGAGGTATTTTTGCAAAATAATGTAAAACCTTTAGTGAATTTAATAAAAACATTTTATAAAAACCTTTTTGCAAGGATAAGGCAAAAACCTTTTAGTGAAATTAATAGTTTTGGAAAATATGGTCATCCATTTCCAGAGGTAAATCATAGTAGCAATCTATAGTAACGGTTAATCCTATTTTCGTCCTATAGTAAACTTTGTGTTTAATTCCAATTTCTTGATTTTCTTTTACATCTTCTAAGTTTGACACGGCGAGAAGCATTTACAATATGAGAATTTTATTTAATTAGCGAAGTGCTGAATTAAGTAAAGCTGTAAAAATGCTGAATAAAACAGTTTGAACTTTCATATATCGATGTGTTTGCATTTAATAGTTCCCATGCCCTAGCAAGTAATGTTTGTTCTCGTATTTAGAAATCCACTGCGCTTCTGCGCATGCGTCAGTATGCATTTATTTAGTCAAAATAGGAGTGAGTGAAAAGATGTAGGGAGGAGATGTTTACATTTAACACTAAGGTGAACTCGATTTATTCGTGAATTTAGGAAGCGTAGAAACCGCGGAAAACTGTTAATATTGTCGGAAAAGAGATATCAAATCGCAATAAATCGCAATATATCAAATCGCAAATAAATTTTTTTATTCTCCTTAAAGGACCTAAACATTAAATTATAATGAATAAATGGAAAATTTGTTATTGAATTTTTTGATAACATTTTTAGATTAACAACGGTTCACATTTAATGATATATAAAATATTCTTCATGCTCTTCCTGAAAGCATTTTACCACTTAAACTAGTCATATTAGCAACCGATACGTAATTTTGAGTAAAAATAAAATGACACATTCAGAAATAACACTCACATACCTGAGGAGAAAAATGAAATGGAAAGAAATTTTTTTATTATGGAGTGGAAATCTAGGTCAAAGGATGACAAAGAATTTCGGAAATACGATCATCCTTCTGCGTGTCACCCCTCAGAGAGGCAGAATCGTCGAAAATGGGTACAGTAGTAAGAGCGATATGTGTGCCCTGTACATTAGCGTCATATATATATATATATATATATATATATATATATATGTGGTATCCTTGTTCCATGGACCACCAGGTGGCACTGCATCTACCTTCTAACCACCAGCTGACGTCACACGGACATGAGCTTGAGCGAGCGAAAGTGAAACATTGGACTTGGTGTTTGTGTGTGGCGTAACTGAATGTCTGCGATGTTAACCAATTTGATGTAAATGGGCAGCAACCGCCCTTTCAACTTTTTACTTCTTTCCTTTTTAATTTTATGTCGTGCCGTCTTTATGTTTGTTTGTTTTTCATTAAATTATGAAATGTACAACTTGACTATTTAATTCGTCTTGGAACTCAGATGGTAGCTAGGCTTCCATCCTACATATATATATATAT